>VDFB02062274.1:113061-152171 GCA_007258455.2 Sequoia sempervirens | reverse complement strand
TATTGCTATTATAAAAAATATCTCCTAATTTAAGTGGTGGGGAATCTATCAAGGAAGAACTTAGAAATAATTTGCAATAAAGAGAAGTTGGAAATGGAGAAAGGACAATGATCTAGAAGGAAAAGACAACTTGATGTGATTTTAATTGAAGGATGTGACAAGATGAGTGGAGAGCTAAAATCTAGGTATGTTACCTAAACATGACCCTCAAAGTACTAAATTAGTAGGTAAATCAAGTAGGGGAGGAGCATTAAGGGAAGCATATCAAAACAACTCACATGAATCAATTGACAATAGAGATAGAACTGGTAAGATAACTCTTAGATGATTATAATATACCTGGGAATGAAACAAGTGTTTCTATAAAAAATAGAATTACACCCTTGAATTGCATACTAAAAGAATATACATGAATTTACCTCACCACCATGTCTAACAAATCCAAGGATAAGTCTACATCACAACTCTCCTAGTTCATCCCATGAAACCAAATAGGAGGTGGAAAATCTTTTCTAGGAGGATGATGTAGCTACTTAAATAAAAAATGAGCATAGGAAAAGAAAATTCAATCAATGGATAGATCTAATTGATCTTAGACAAAGCAAGCACGAACTAGAAGCCCAAATTGAGTCATGACAAGATCAACTTTATCAACAAGCCTAGCAAATGAATCAAAATCAAAATATTTCTCAACAGCAAAATATAAATCAAAACAATGCACATAATGTTCGATATCAACATGCATACGATGTGCAACCAAATTAACACTACCATCAACAAAAAAATGTAAGACAAAACATAGGAGATAATCCCCAAAGAAATGCTCATAGGTTCACTCCAGTAAGACAACCATTGGGATTAGAAAGACATAGACAACTTGAGTTTTATGGAATTTCATGATACCTAAGTTTTTGGAAGGGTAACTTGCTGAGAGCTGCCAAAAAATTTACAGACATTCAACTCAAATCTCAGCGAGTTCGAGGTTAAGTTGCTTGGACAGAAAATTTCTCGCGAGTTCCACTAGTACTCAGCCAGTTTTAAATCTATGATTCAAACAATGAAAAAATGAGATGACTCTACTACCCACCTTTCCCGGCCTTCCTACACTCTCCCCAGCACTCCCAAACACAGCCCTCTCTTTAATAGGATAACACTTCATTTTTACTGTTTTCTCTAAAGAATAGGGTGGGAGCTTGCACAGATTGTTTATTTCAAAAGTAGGACGAATTTTCTTCTTTCTAGCAAGTATTATTTTAAGACAGGAAAGTTTAACATATTTAGCCCATGCTTCTCTTGAAATCACTGATATATTCAAAATTCCAACTCATCCTTGAGTTTCTGGAGATAACTGTCATACATAGAATAATTCCTTTCCTACAATGGGACAGATAAACTTTGTGGCAGTCACCGTACGATCAAATTGCTTTCAAGCAAGAGAAGAACTGAACCACAGTATGCATAGATAAAGGGGGTGGTTACAGAGAATAGAGACAACGGTGAAAGTGCCGATGGAAAGAATTAAGCCATATTTCCCATATTTACACCCCATGAATCTTGGATTCCCCAGTGAGTATGCTATGAGTGAGATACCCATGCAGCAGGCATTTTCTGTCTATAGTTTGAAAGGATTCAAGCCTTATGCTCCTGGACGGTATCCATTACAAATCTTCTGTTAAAGAATACATTTTTTTGGCCTAGTCAATCTGTCCTAAGTTTCCCATATATTTTCTGTTTGTGACTGTGAAGTGTCTCCTACAACGAAAGAATAAATCCTTTTGTCAACCTCAATCCAACTACATCCAGGCATCTTTTTTATTTGTCTATCATTCATCATTTTCCGCAGCGTCTGAATACCATCCCACCTGCCTGCTGCAGCATAGATGTTTGCCAACTGCAGAAATGGCGAGGCATTTTCAGGGTCCAACTCAAAAAGGTGTTCTGCCACACGCTCTCCAAGCTGTACATTATTATGAGCTTTACAGGCACCAAGCAAACATCTCCATATGGTAACATCAGGTTCTATTGGCATTTTTTTGATAAAATCTTCTGCCTTGTCCAGCTGCCCAGCACGACCAAGAAGATCAACCATGCAACCGTAGTGCTCCATTGTAGGTATGATATGGTAGCATTGACTCATAGTATTAAAATAATGCCAAGCTTCATCCACTAAACCAGCATGACAACATGCAGACAAGACTCCAACAAAGGTAATCTGATTTGGTTTTGTACCAGAGGATTGCATTTGCTTGAAGAGCTCAAGAGCCTCCCTTGCAGAGCCATGCATTGCATATGCTTCAATCATTGCGGTCCAGGAGACCACATCCCTTTGGCGCATTTTGTCAAACACACTGCGTGCATTTTCTATGCTCCCACATTTTGCGTACATGTGTACAAGGGCACTTGCTACAAAGACATTAGACTGAAATCCGCTCTTGGTTATCTGTTCATGTATTTCCTTACCGCGCTCTAGAGCTGTCAAGCTGGCACAAGCTGGGAGAACACTGGAAAATGTCATTGCATTTGGTTTCACACTCTCCAGTTGCATTTGGTTAAACACATTTAGGGCATCTTCCGCACGCCCGTTCTGTGCATATCCTGTAATCATAGTATTCCAAGCTGCAACAATTCGAACTGGAATTACTCCGAACAACTTCATGGCCTCATCCAGAAATCCATTCTGTGCATACACCGTAATCATGGCATTCCACGAAACCAAACTTCTATCAGGCATCCGATTAAAAAGCTCCAAGGCCCGTTCAACATTTCCATTCTGCCCATATCCCGCAATCATCGTCGTCCACGAAACATCGTCTCGCTCAGGCATTTCATCAAAGAATCTCAGAGCTTTCTCAAAGTGTCCATTCTGCACATAACCCGCAATCATTGCATTCCATGACACAACATTTCGTTGAAGCATTTTGTCAAACAGATAGCGTGCATTCTCTAAACTCCCACATTTTGCATACATGTCTACCAGGGCATTTCCAACAAACACATCCGACTGAAACCCGCTGTTAACAATCTCTCCATGAACCTCCTTCAAAACACTATAATTCGTACATGCTGGGAGAATGCTAGAAAAGGTGAAGTGATCGGGTTTAATACACGTCCTTCTCATTTGTTTTAAAAGAGCTAAGGCATCGTCAGCATGTTCATGTCTGGTATAAGCTGTAATCATGGCAGTCCATGAAATGACACAAGGATTGAGCATTTGGTTCAAAACTCTGCGACCATCCGCCAAACTCCCGCACTTGGCATACAAGGTGAGCAGATTGTTCCAAAAAAATGTTCCCTCGCATTGAATTCCAGATTGAATGATGTGGGCATGGACTAGTTTGCCCTGTGGCAGGGCTTTGATGTTCGCACAACCCTGCAAGAGAGAAACATATGCAGATACACCAACATTATGGTAGTTGGTACTCTGCAAAATATGCAATGCCTCTTTCAATCGTTTCTGCTTACACAATCTTCTGATTTCATCTGAAGTACTAATCCTGGATCGGAAGTGGGTGACACAGAGGTCCAAAGCCATTGAAATCCCATCAGGAGAATAGGTTCCTCAAGCTTAAACTTTGCATGCTATCAAATTTTGTAAATCTTGGGAATTGATTTTAGGGTTTATGTCCAAATCCTCTTACGATGAAGTCCAGATTGAACGGGTCATCAGATAAATCCGCAGGCTGTTGATTGTGAATGGCTTTGGAGAGATTGGTACCAAATAGCCAGGCCATAGCCTGAGAATGTTCTCAGTATATTGAAAACCCATGCTGCTAATTTGGGCTGCAAGCAAGATCCAGCGACTTATGTGGTATCGATTTAAATTTGAATGCTGCAACTCATAAAAAATCTCCCAACCAGTGAAGAATCCGCCTGGTAATTCATTGGATATAAATTAAATTTGGAGATGGATATTCTCTTACATATTTGAATTGTTTGAGTGCGTGGATTCTGTTAGGATACAAACATTTATGGGTTAATTTTTTTAATTATGTGTTTGTGAAAGATTTTATGTACTTAATATTTGTGATTGGGTTATTTTAAATTGATAAGAACTTAGGAAAGGAATGGTATTTAGTTAATTAAATAAATGTATGTAAATTAATGAAAATATATGTATATATAATTCGGATAATAAACTAGACGAAGTATTTTGAAAATTGAAAATTGAATGATATTTAGTTTGTAAGTTGAAGAATAATGTAAAAATGAATAAAGTTTTAAAATCTATTTTGTTGTTAGATTTTGAAATAGAGTTTCTTTATCATATGAAATTATTTAGAATTATATGTTAGATCTCTATCTTGATAGGGAATAAGTTCATAGGCATGAGATAAAATTGTGATTGTAGATATGTACTTGTGCTTTGTATTCAACTTGGCAATTTGTAGGGCCCTATCTTGAAACTGTGCCTAATGCATAGTCTTATACTTACCATTTTAGAAAATTTGGGTCGGTAGTAATGATAAATGCTTTTGTTAGGTTGTTGTACAATTGAATTGTCAACTTATGCATCTTGATCAACCCTTTGAGAATGAACAATATAGAAAATAGTAGGCAAGCACCTAAATATGTAGATTATTTACTCTTTTTTGTTACATTAAATTGAAGTGTGTCACTATTTGATTACTCCAATCCTCTAGATTGATGCACTTTTAATATTTTTGGGAGATGATTGGTACTAAGTGCATTTAAATTTTTTGCACATCAAATTGTGCTAAAAGTATGTTTTGTTGGTTCAAGGAGGGTGGGTTAAACAAATTTAAAATTTAAATTTTAAATTGAATAGGGACTAGTTCACAACTACAAAATTGTACTTACAACTATGGACTTGTCTTAGAATGAAACACTAGTTAGATTGAGATGAAAAATAGCTAAATGGAGGTAGTTGCATGGATAAGTGCAATAATTAGACAAATAAGATGAATGCATAAGGTTGTGTATAAATGGATAGGTAGGATAAATGTAAAGAGCCATGTATGTGAAAATGAATAGAGAAGCTAAAGGAATGATCCCAACTTTATACAATAGTTTGTCATTTATCGCTAGGTATATGTATTAAGACATTACCTCAAAATAGGCATAGAAGTTTAAATGAAATTGAGTATGGAAAACTTCCTATATATTAACTGAATTAGTTGAATTAGAGAGACATGCATGCAAGATCTAACAATTTTAGAAAATGAAAAAAAAAATGCAAATGCAAAAGCATTTGCCATAATGACACATTAATTAACCTAATAAACTCTTTTTGGGAAAAACCCAACATCCAAAACTTGAACCAATGTATTTGTGGTACCAAATTTGGTTATAATACATCAATACACTCAAGCCTTCACATGAGAAAAACAATACAAGTATGGAGAATCTTGACATCATAACCTTCTATAAAATTATATAATCATAAAAAACATATTCATCTCCAAACTTTGAACCAATGTATATTCAAGAAAGAGCATTTAAGGGAAACACCTTTTTCCCAATAATCTCCCACTTGTCAAACACCTTGCAAGAGAAAATGAGGAACACCAACATCTAATTGCTAAGAGCCATGAGACCCATTTATTCACTACACTATCTAAACCTCTCATTGCTTACAAGCTTCATCAATGCATCTACAACATTCACCAAAGTGTCAAATTATTTAATTATCACCCTTCCATCCTCCACCATTTTATGAACAAAGTGAAACTTAACATCTAGAAGCTTCATTCACCCATAAAAAATCAAGTTCTTAACCAAGTTAATCACACTTTGATTGTCACAGTCAATTCAAAGTGCTCATTGATTTATTACAATATTTAAACATAATCTATGAAGCCAAATTTCCTTCTTACAAACATGGATAGCTATCATGTACTTTGCCTTTGTAGTGGATAAAATGTCCATAGCCTATCACTTGCTCATCCAACTAATTGCACCCCAAGCAAGTCAAAATCATAACCATTGGTACATCTTCTACTATCCACATCTCTTACCCAATTTGTGTCAATAAACCTTTAGATCTCCAAGTTTTATGAGTTCTCTCTCTTGTAACAAATAGAATACTATGAAGTGCCTCACAAGTACCTAAAGACTCTTATCACTAATATCTGATGCTCTCTACTAAGACTATATCCAATGCTCTCTACTAAGACTATGCCATTGCCAAATCTATCATGTTTCTAATTGTAGCAAGAATTCTATTAATATATAAATATGATGTTATGGTCATGTTGCTAACTACAAGTATGAAGCTTGGGTTCATCTCTTGTAGAGTATAGTCATGACATTTATGCCTTTTCATGTTGTTAAAATACATGTTATGCTTATTATTTTTAATTTATTGGTCAAATTTTCCATATTATATGCAATACATTGTGATTATATATATGAATTACATATATTAGTGATAGACATCCAAAACCAAAAAACAAAACATTAAAAATATTTTTTCATTAGAATATAAATATTTCTGATTTTGACCATTCAATAACACCTTCAATTTAAAAATGATTTTCTTTTTTAATATTTTCAATAGACAGTAAACATGAACCCCTTTATCCTCCTCCAAAATTGAAAAAAAAAATTTAAAAACAATCCTTTAAAAATCTAAGTTACCAGTTCTTGTCTGAAAAAGAAAAAACTAAAAAATAATAGAGATTACATCAATTGAAACTTGAGCTATAACGCCTCAAAACAAAAGAGGACTCAAACAACTATGTAAAGCAGTCCGCACCAGAGAGAGAGTGTCATAATCCAATAACAAACTGTGACAAAAAAAAAACAGAACCTTTGTACAATAATCTTGCTGATTTCTTCAGACATGTTTTCCTGATTAATTACAATAACACTAAGCTGAGCTTGAATGCTAAAAGGTTTCTCCAACCCCTTGTTAATCTTCAGCTGATCCACATTTACCCTAGTATTACATAGACATAACCAATCTCTCAAAGTAGTGAGATAGGCCCAAACATATGTAATCTTCTGTCATGTCAAGGGCTTGCCATAGAAGGAAAATTCATCAGATAAGCCCAAATATATGTAATCTTATGCCACGTCAAAGGCTATGGCTTTAGGCAAATTCACTGCAAGTAATTCATCATCGGAAAATTCACTGTCATCAATTTATTGTAAGAAAATTCACTGTCATGACAAATTCACCGCAAGAAAAATTCACCACCATGGAAAATTCATCACATGAACATTGAGAACCTCACATAAATGAATAAATGCTGTCACATCATTCAACATCATTGAAATCGAGGGCTTGCCATAGAAGGATAGATGCTACTGGATATCATCATCAACATTGAGGACCTCACATAAATGAATAAGTGCTGCCACATCATTCAACATCATTGAAATCAAGGACTTGCCATAAAAGGATAAATGCTACTGGATGTCATCATCAACATTGAGGACCTCACATAAATGAATAAGTGCTGCCACATCATTACGCATCATTGAAATCAAGGGCTTGCCATAGAAGGACAGATGCTGGTGGATGTCATCATCAACATTGGGGACCTCACATAAATGAATAAGTGCTGTCACATGTCATTCAACATCATTGTAAGTCAAGGGCTTGTCATACAAGGATAGATGCTCCTGGATGTCATCATCAACATCAAAGACTTCACATAAATGAATAAGTGGTGCCACATCATTCAACATCATCAATTCAATGATCAAACAATTTATAGAAATTTTACAGTTCATCTATACCAAAAATGATAAATATTTATTCTATTTTTATAAAGTAAAATTAACATTTAACTCTTAAACCAAATTATGCTTAAAAATAAGCCTTTACACACCCAAAAAAGACAGTTCTATACAAACAGAAAATACAAACAGTTTATGGTGTACATACATTTACAGATCTAATCAAGCATGGAAAATAAAAACTTGAATATGAAATCAAATACTGAGACTGAATTTAAGAAAATGAAAGGTATGGCCTCAGACCGGCGAGCGAAATTTGTCTTCAATATGATCAATTGTTAATCATCAGACAATTATTTCAATGGTCATCACAGCCATAACATATCTATATATCTGTTTGCAATTCACATAGTTTGATCACAGTATAAGTTTCTGCCTAAATTTTAATATTAAAGCTTCTACTATCTGAGCAGCATTAATTCTAAACTGTACATTAACAGGGAAAACTATTCATTGCTGAAAGCAAAAAGAGATGAAGCAGCTGAAAATCTAATAAATTGCAGAAAAATAGAAGGCAACTTAAGAACTGGATACTCAAATGGCAGTAGACTATGTAGCCAAGCCCAATCTAGATTTATATACTAGAGCTTGCAATAGGTTTCTTGATGCCCAAGTAAGTTTTGAGATGTGGGGTCCTTTTATTGTTTGTTTGTATGCATCACTACGTAGATTTATATATAATATAGTGTGCAAGCCATTTCTTGATTCCTAAGCAAGTTTAGAGAAATGGGATCTTTAAATTTGCTTATAAGTAGGAAGACATTCATATATTTGTATGTTAGTCTGTAAAATCTGGTTTCAGTAAAAGTCACCGTTGGAAAATTCACCGTCAACAATTCACTTCGGGAAAATTCACTGTCATGACAAATTCACGTCAAATAAAATTCACCACCAGCAATTCACCGGATAACCACATTAACATTTTTTAATATTAATGCGATTAATTTTCCTTGCAGTGAATTTGTCATGGTGGTGAATTTTCCCACGGCTGACGGTGAATTTTACTGGAACCAATAATGATTATATTGAGTTCTTCCATGTGCTAGTATTCTAGGGACATTTTTAAATTGTAGGTATGCTTGACTTAAAATGTAGTAAGAAGTTTTTAATTGTACTTTTAGTTGTAAGTGTGAATAAGAGGATGAGTAAACTAAAAAGGAGGTCGAATAAATATACCACAACCAATCTTTTATTAGATATTAATAAAAAAATGTCTCTATTACATATTGCTTCTGATCAAATCTTTCAATTAATAAAATTTTATAATCACTTCATTTTCTATAATCCAATAATACTCTCTTTCTATATATATCTTCTAACCAATAAAATCTTTACAATTACATTTCTTTCTAAATATGTGAAAAAAACCAAATCACAAAAGTCATTTCATGGTGATTTATTTTCATAAACATATTTAATCACCCATTTGTCATGGCCAAAACTCTAAAAATTTAATTCTTCTAAAGAAAACCTAATCTACTTAGAATTAAGGAAAGAGTATTTATTAAGGAAAATATTTATATTAATAGTTAAATGGTTAATGATAATTTGTAATTTATTTGGTTAGAAAAAGATACTTTTATAATTTTTTTATGAAATTTTTTTATGTATAAAAATTATAAATAATTATTTTAGTTTTAAAAAATATATTTAATTGTTAAATTAAATATATATTATGAATAATTGAAATTAAATATTATTATTATATACTAACTAATTTATTTATCTAATTAAGTAATCTATATAACATCTAAACATATCCTTTTCCAAACATTTATTTTTTTCATTAAAAATTCATTTATATTTAACTTATGTTAATAATGCAATATTATAAACATATTAGTGGATTATTATATTAATGTTAATAATATATTTATATAATAAATAATTATATTTAATAATATTATTAAATATTTTATATGTTAATCTATTTTTTCATGGATGATAAATTTGTCTCTATTATGGTGTGAATAACTTATTTCTTCTTTTATCATCATTATTATTTATCATTTTATAGATAGAATTATTCATGGGCAGTCTAGTGGACTTAATCATCGTCATTTACATTTTTTATAGAGGCTGGATTTCTTCATATTTTTCATTCCTCTTGTTAAGTTTGATGGTGCCAAGTCTAAGATTGTAAGATGTAATGAATCAAATTTAGAAAATAGCTTCCTAATATGTCATGTAATTTCAAAGCTAGCTGGTTGCCTTCTGATATCATTGTTGTCATTTATAACCATTAATTTTTTGTATATACATCATCTTGTGAACCACTGTTTCACTTCAAAACGAACTCCCTTCACATGTATAAGTATTGGAAAAAAGAAGGTGTCTCAATCTTTGATTTTTTTTTGCACATTTAATTATTTAATATGGAAATTATATTTGATAATTATCTTATGTTTTCCTTGTGAATTACAATTTGCAATTTCTATAATTTTAGAGGAGTCAAGTTGGAAAGTTGCAATTAGAGGTGGAGTTGTGCATGAAGTTAATTTCTAAATTTCATTTTGAGTTTGCATGGAATGCGAGCTTTGGAGGTGCAGTTATATTTTGGCAAGTGCATCTTTTGCATGTGTAGGTTTAGTGACAATTGACAGTTATAGTATTGCATGTGGCGACAATTGGAAACTTACTGTTATGCATGTGTAATGTTTTTTGGCGTTTTCCATAGTGCATCTTCAACCTTTGGCATTCAAATTTAGAATTGTCTAATTAATGCATTGTAAGCTCATATATATTGAGCACTTGTATTTTGGAGTTGTATGTTGTTTTATCAAAGTACCGTTATGCTGCCGGAATCACTCCAGAATTGAGAAGAAGTGTGAAGACTCCTGCAAGAGCATAGCTCTACAATTATTATATTGTAACTTGTTTATTGTTGTTGAATAATATAATTGAGTTGTGTTTTGGAGTGTGGGGTTTTTTCCTCTCGAAAGGGTTTTCTCCATGTAAAATTTTGTGTTATGATTTTTATTGTTTATCTGTTTATGATATGTATGCGTGTCTAAATCTGTAACAGTTAAAGGTGTTTAAGAAATTTTTGCATCTCTCTCCTACTTAGATTGGTGTAGGAAGTTGCTTTCGCTTATCCGACTCCTTTCACTTGGTATCAGAGCCTAGCCAACTTTGATTCTATTGTTGGGTTTAAAGGGTTTTTTGAGCCAATATTCTTTTTAGCGAGAGTAGAATCAAATTGGAGAAGTTTAATGGTTGAAACTTTGAGTGTTGGAACTGTGAAAAATCTTGTCATTTCAAAAAGTAGTACAAGAGAAGAAGAAGGAAAAATAAAGTTTCATAGATTTTGACTTTGACAAATCCTCCTAGGATGACATAGATGCATTTTTCATAGCCTTGACAACACATGCATCAGAAGATGTCATGTGGTTGATAGACTTGAGTGCTTCTTTCCACATGACCTCTCATAGAGGTTGGTTTTCGAAGTATGAGTAAGATGGTGGGAAGGTGTATCTAGGTGATGATTCTCACTCGAAGATCATTGGTCCTGGAAGAGTTAAAATCAGATTCCTTGATGGAAGAGTGAAGGGGATTGATGGTGTCTTGTACATTCCTAGTTTGGCATGAAACCTACTTTTTGTGAGTAGAATAAATGATGAAGAAGTGCATGTTGTTAAATTTTAAGTGGAGGATGTAAGATGATGAGAGGAACTATGGTGTTGGCTAAGGGTGTCCAAACTAGCACCTTGTACAAGCTAGATGCACACACAGTTTAGTATAATAGTTCTTTTGATACACCAAAGAAGAGATCTTTGGATTCTTCATCCTCACCATCAAATTGTGCAAAGAAGAAGTTTGTAGTGGCTACATCTTGATGGTTGTGCATTTTAGGTACCTAAAGGGTGCTGATTCCATGGAAATGAAGCTTCTTGCAGAGAACATAATGCTATGGCACCAACGACTTGGTCACATCAGTGAGAAGGGTCTTAGAACCTTGGAAAATAAGAGCCTTGTCTTGATGATTGTAATCTCGAGTTCAAATTTCGTGAACATTGTGTTTATTGAAAACAATGTGCCATGTTTCTTTTTACTCTAGTTCTCATAAGTCTTTTGGGGTTTTGGACTATGTTCATGCAGATGTGTTTGGTCCTATGAATGTTCCTTCATTTCCAAAATCTATATATTTTATTTCTTTCATAGATGATTACAGTAGAAGGACATTCATTTATTTCTTAGAAGTAAAGGTGAAGTATTTAGTTGGTTTAAGGAGTTTAAAGCCTTTGTAAAAATAAGACTAGTAGAAAAATTAAATGCTCGAAGACTGTCAATGGTGGTGAGTTTTGTTCGACAGAGTTCGACAAGTTCTGTAAATAGAACAAGATTGAGAGACATAAGACAACTTCATTAAGACAAATCCATACACCCCACAACAAAATGGAGTTGTAGAGAGCGTGAACAAGATGTTGATGGCAAGGGATAGGAGTATGCTAAGTGGTGTTGGCCTTGAGTAGGAGTTTTGGGCTAAAGTGGTAGCCACGACATGTTATTTGATCAATAGGTCTCCTACATTGTCTCTTGTTGAAAAGACACCCATGGAGGTGTGGTTAGTAAAATTCCTTCATTGAGACATCTTAGAGTATTTAGTTGTGAAGCTTATGCTCATGTTCCATTTCAAAAGAGGTCAAAGTTGGAGAACAAGGAGGTTAAATGTATCTTCATCAACTATGGTATTGGTGTGAAGGGGTACAAGCTTTGGGATCCAGAGGCCCATAAGGTTCTCTATAGAAAAAGTGTAATTTTCAGAGAGATTAAACCTTCCATAGTTGAGTTACAGGAAGAGAAAGAGGAGAAATAGAAGAGGTAGTTCAGATTCCACTTACTTCAATGAAAGAAGAACTACATATTCCTATTGAACCTGATGATGAGGAGAGTTTGATAATCTTTGAAAGTTTTGAAGAAGAAGAAGAAACTCAACCTTAGCAATTTAGAGGTCTACCAGAGATAGGCCACAACTTGATAGGTTTGGATATTCACTTGAGAGGTTTGGTTATTCATTTTTGGATTCCAATTGCATTTTTGCTTTGATTGCTAACACTGATGAGCCTAAGACTATTAGAGAGGTTATGGGTATGAGTGATGTACATGCCTAGATGAAATCCATGGATGAAGAAATGGCTACATTGAAGAAAAATGATACATGGGATCTAACTTACCTTTGCCTGAAGGACTGAAACCCATTGGATGTAAATGTGTGTTATTTTCTCATGATAAAGAATTATAATTGGCTGTTCTATCCCTTCTATTGCAAGAGTATTATTTCCTCTGAAAAATATTTAAAAAATGACCAATCTTGTAAGCTATTTAGTAATTAAAATTAACCAATATGAATTAAGAGATGATTTGCGACCTTGCCAATGATATGTATTGCATTGCTAAAATCCCAAGTTTGAGTAACATTAAGACCACGTGGATCCATATGAAATTCCATGACAACACAACTGCGGTAATGATCACCAAAGTGCAGTGCATATACTTCTTTGACTTGAACTTATTCATCACCTTCATATTTGTAACCTTCATCATGTTCATTTCTTTGTAGCCCATTAGAGTTATAGAGATTTTATTTCAAATCAAAATGGAAACTTGCCCATTTGATTGGTAATTTATGAGGATAAAAAATTACAATGTATATAGATTGTTTTAATTTTTTTATTGAAATAAAATGTTATCGTTTATTGTAATTTTTTAGGATTTACAAATTTTATATTAATAGTTGCAACAAATTTATAGTTTATAGTAAGTAAAATATTTTGAGCAATAATCCATTTAAATAGATTGCAAATATTTGTTAAAGCATGTTGAATTTCATACTAAATATAACATAGATACTTGTGAAAAAAGTACCAAATCAATGTTTGTCATTACAATACTCGAAAATTACAAACTAGATCCAAAAAAATTCATCAATGAAAATGGGCTTGAAAAATATGTAAAAATATGATGTAATGAGTAAATGTTCACAACCTAGATATACATTCCATATAGACCTAAAAAAAAGATTTTCAATTGATAC
Source organism: Sequoia sempervirens (assembly GCA_007258455.2). Lineage (NCBI taxonomy): Eukaryota > Viridiplantae > Streptophyta > Pinopsida > Cupressales > Cupressaceae > Sequoia > Sequoia sempervirens. Next base: position 138,433 of record VDFB02062274.1, on the reverse strand, counting down.
TATCTATCATGTAATTCTAAAATATATGGCAAAATATGACTCTAAAATTACATAAAAGAGCTCAAATAATTATCATGAAATTTTGATTGGGGATTTTGCACACTTGTAGCCTAAATGATTTTGCATTATATGGATACACGAGGTTCCTCACTAAGATAATAATTGAACATGGCATAGTGCACAAGCAATATGTCATATGTTGCTTAAAATCCCTCTTGTAGAATTCACGACATTACTTTTCCTCAATGTTAGATGGAAGGTATTTTAAGTTTTATAATCAAGTTTCATGATGATGATTCATCTATACTAAGCTTCATCCATGCATATATGAAATTATCTATATCATTAGATCATTTATGTATGGAAAAATTTGTAACATCTTGGTCATTTTCCCATGTCATAAACATGAGCAATGGAAAGTATAGAATATACTTACAATTGTTAAGTTTGGCCTATACATTATTCAATTAGATAGAGAACCTTCTAAGTATGATGATTTTTTATAGAATGGTCTGTTATTGTATAAACCATTCCATGACATCATGATTAATATTGTAATCACATATGAAGTCTTAATTCCAGATTGGGCTCGAGTATTAGAAATATATATCATGTATGAAATTTAGACCATACACTAGTTACTTTAAAAATTGATAATATTGATGATGTTAGGCTTGAATATTATATTATTAATGATAATGTAGAAATGGAGTGATAGGTTTTTTCTAGGTCAATTCAATAACAAGATGTAGAGTTATCTAATATTCAACTTATTGGTTGACAATACTTTGATATAACTAAAACCAATTTCAATTACTAAATATTCTACAAAAAATAATCATATGTTTCATAAAGTTAAGTTGATTGGGAATCTAATTTAGATGAATTCCACTATCCACTCAACCAACAAGTCATTTGTGTAAAAGTCAGTGCATTACATTTAACACAATCATGGAAAATGTGAATTATATGGTGTTAATGAACCTCTTAAGATGACCATCTAAGGAGTTCAATTGGAACAAGGAGATCTTACCTTATTACTATACTAGGCATGCAATATATAATAAGTTAAATGATGGTAAAAGCCCCTTGTTGTTCCTTGTGCCACATGAATCACTACTTTTAACATTGTAGTATATAAAAATGCATCCCTCTACATTTTCACAATTTTTTTGAGCCCTCCCTGCTAAAATTGGGCTTCTTTATGTTTTATTTGGTCCTATTTTGCATCCACGAGCCTTAATTGCTGCATCTTTTTGAGGATAATCCCAGCATATATCAAATAACCAATCATAATTTAATGATTTTGGATTGTATGGATTAGATTTAGCGATCTAGGACTCATACGCCACCTTGGGTGTATGGGTCTCACCTAAGTTTCGAGTCCTAGATACAAATTTAGCATAAAATTAAACATTTCTTGAAAAATGTGTCCCAAGCTTAGCCTAATGGGACTCATACTTCCCAACTGGCATATGAGTCCCACTTAGCTTAGACCTAATTTGAATTCAAATTCTTGGCGGGATTTTATTCTCGTAGATCTGATGTCGGCTTGTAGTGTTGTAATTTTGAGAAATTTTTGGCATAAACAAGTATAATTTATACAAGGTCTTTTCACATATTTTCACCTAGCAAGTTTACAAGTCATCTAACACTTTTGAGATCAAGCATTCTAGCATTCAATAGTGATTTTCAACCATTTTGGAGCATTATTCAAGTATCAAGCATCATGTTAAATTCACCATGCATCATGTTTTTTTTTTAGCTAACATTTGTGATGTAGAATTTTATGATTCAAGTAAGCATTCAAGTCAAGATCTATATCATTCAAGCAAAGATTCAATATCCACATTGATGCTAGCAATTACATAGAAGATTACAAGCTTTTGTTCAAGGGTTTGGTGAGTTGCAACATTGCACAAGGTTTGATTACCAAAATGGGGTTTGACTAAGGAAAACACCTATCCACTAACAAAACAACATTTTTCCCTCTCTTTGATGTGTGATTTTTAGATCTAGGTTGAAGATTCATTAAAGATCAAAATTAAAGAGAAAGGTTGTGAAGGTTGAAAAGTTAACAAAGTTGTCACCTTACTTGCAAGATCACGAAAAGTTACCTACAGAGCAGAATTTATTGTTTCAAAATCAGAGATTTGATAGGAGAGAAGCTATAGGAAAGAATTAGAAGATTACCGAATTTTAGATCAACCCTAATACTGGGACTAAATTGCCACTTGTGGCGTATGAGTCCCAATATACCTATTTTTAGACTTTTTTTTTGTAGATCTCGATTCAACAATTCTAGATTCCAATTTTGGCCAAAACCCTAAACTGGGACTAAATCGTCCCTATTGGCATATGAGTCCCAATGTGCTTCAAAAATTAGTATTTCCAAAATTTCAGGTCTTCACTCAATTCTCTTCAATTTCTAGGTGCACCGCTATACTTTCTCAGTCTTTTATTTTGTATTTTAGTTTCATAATCTAGGTCATATAGTTAGGTTTTGCATATCTTTTACATTTCTTGTCTTTCCAAGCTCTAGCTTGGTAGTGAACCCTCTTTTAGTTTTTAATCATAGCCTAGGACACCTTATTGTAGATCTGTTTCCCTCATTCTATCATTGGATTGAGATCTATAAGGTATCCTTGAATGAACTAAGTGAAATAGGTCCTAAACCCCTAGTTCCATCTCCTAAAAGATAAAACTCCTATTTCTAAGGTTTCAAACATATGCACCACTATGATTCATACATATTACTTGAATATTCCTAACAATGATATATGGTATTTGAGAGGTTAATCATTAGCTATAGTATAGGAAGAGTTGAAGCAAGTTTAATAGATTCCCATTGATGAAATGAGCTATATCTAGGCCCCAATTTATTTTTTGATGTCAACAACCACTTGAAATGATTGTTTCGTCCACATGTGACATATATTATTGGTGATATCACCCAATTACCTCTTATTAAGGACATACCATTGTATTCAAGTATCATGTAATTTATTAATGGAAGCTTTGTATCAATTTTTAAATGTATGAGTCAAATATTATATAGTATGCAATGTTACTATTTTTTAATGTGTTTCTACTCTCCTTGTTTTTAGGAAATACTTATGCTAAAGAGTTGTGGACTATATTCCATAAAATTTTGATCTTGGACACATTTTTAGATATCAAAAGGTACATGATCAAAAAATAGTTAGATTTAGTGAAATTTTAATAAGCATTAGGAATACACCAACAATATATGAGAATTGACAAGTCTTCACATGGTGAATAATCATCTACATGAACCTTGAGGAACATGATTTTTGATGCATCTATGAATTATATGCAACAAATAATATAGTTATACTCTACAATAGAAGGATGCTAAAGCTGTTGAAAACATTTGTTGCATGCAATGTGTCTACTTATGCCAGGCATACACAATTACATGATAGTGAGGATAATTATTTGGATAGTGAAGTGCTAGTGTGTGTTGGCCAACACATAATGTTGGTGTGCAATTTGAAGTGGATGATGATTTGGTTAACTTGGAACTTTGAACTATAAAGAATATAATCGATTTTATAAGCATTAGATTGCTTGTGTTGATATTGTCTATGGTTGTGGAATTTAATAATTGAGATGAATAACTTAATAGATATCCACGTTCAACTTGTTACAAGGGGAATCAAACACAAATATTGGTAATGTAGAAAGGACATGTTTGACATTCATTGCTATCTCCTTAGTTAAATCTCTCCACTCATTGTGAATATCACCACCATCGTCATTTGAGTGAAGATACACCATAGATATTATGTTAAATACATACAAATGAAGAGCAGTAGGTACAATCTTTGTCTATAAGGTAACATTTGATCATGCATTTTTGTGTGCATAGATTGCTATGATCTTGTATAGGGTTAGATTTTTTTTTAAAGAGGGGTAAATTATTTTGATTTAAAACTATGAATTGATGAGGTCACAAATAGGGGACCTCATCCCCAACATAAGCACTCAACAATAACACCCCAATGTGGTTTGAACCTTCGTAGCAAGAACAACAACACCACATTTAAACTAGATCACACTATGCCAATACCGACATAGGGCTTAGAATTTTAACTTACAATGACATTGCTAAATCTATTGTGTTTCTAATTGTAACAAGAATTCTATTAATATAGAAATATGATGTTATGGTCATGTTGCTAACTATAAGTATGAAGCTTGAGTTTCATCTCTTATAGAGTATGGTCATGACATTTATGCCTTTTCATGTTGTTAAAATACATGTTATGCTTATTATTTTTAATTTATTGGTCACATTTTCCATATTATATGCAAGACATTGTGATTATATATATGAGAGTTACATGTATATTAGTGATAGACATCCAAAACCAAAAACAAAACAATAAAAATAATTTTCATTAGAATATAAATATTTCTAATTTCGACCATTCAATAACACCTTCAAATATTTCTAGTAACTTCTACCTATCTACGTAAATGAATGGTCATATTAATTTAACCATCTACATTAAATTTCTTTAAAAAACAAATACTTAAATTAATTAATTAGAAAAATCAAAATCAGCACAAATTGTTCAATTTAAAAGTAATTATTTTTAATATTTTCAATAGAAGGTAAACATAAACCCCTTTGTCCTCCTACAAACAATTTAAACTAATTGAAACAAAAAAAAATTAAAAACAATCCTGAAAAAATCTACTTGTCTGAAAAAGGAAAAACTAAAAAATAATAGAGATCACATCAATTGAAACTTGAGCTATAACGCCTCAAAAAAGAAGACTACTCAAACAACTATGTAAAGCAGTCCACACCAGAGAGAGAGAGCCATGATCCAATAACAAACTGTGACAAAACAACAGAACCTGTGTATAATAATCTTGCTGATTTCTTCAGACATGTTTTCCTGATTAATTACAGTAAGACTAAGCTGAGCTTAAATGCTTCTAAATGGCTTCTCCAACTCCTTGTTAATTTTCAGCTGATCCACATTTACCTTGGTATTACATAGACATATCCTACCTCTCAAAGTAGTGAGATAAGCCCACATATGTAATCTTCTGCCAAGTCAAGGGCTTGCCATAGATGGATAGGTGCTGCCATGTCATCATCGACATTGAGGACCGTGCTGCCACATCATCATGCACAAGTTACATGGATTGAAAAATGCTGCCATATCATCATCATCTATGGATGGATCAGTGTTATCACTTTGACTCATCATTATGTTTAAACACTACAAAAGCGTTTGCAGCAATGCCACACAGGTTTATAGAAATATCACACTTAAATATCACTTCACTTAAACATCATTCAATTCAATGATCAAAAACATACGTACAAAATTTTTACAGTCCATTTTATATAAAAAATGATAAATATTTATTGTATTTTTATTAATTAAAATTAACATTTAATTCTTAACCAAATCATTCTTAAAAATAACCCTTTAATACACCCAAAAGAAACAGTTCTATACAAGACAAATTAAAAACATTCTATGGTGTACATGTACAGTATATTTACAGATCTAATCCTGCATGGAAAATAAAAACTTGAATATGAAATCAAATATTGAGATTGAGTTTAAGAAAATGAAAGGTATGGCATCAGACCAGCGAGCGAAATTTGTCTTCAATATGATCAGACAATTATTTCAATGATCATCACAGCCCCCTTTATGTAGTAGTGACAGTATATTTACAGATCTGATCATGCATGGAAAACAAAAACTTGGCTATAAAATCAAATACTGAAATTGAGTTTAAGAAAATGAAAGCTATGGCATCAGACCGGCGAGCGAAATTTGTCTTCAGTATGATCAGACAATTATTTCAATGATCATCACAGCCATAACATATCTGTTTGCAATTCACATAGTTTGGTCACAGTATAAATTTCTGCATAAATTTTAACATTAAAAGCTTCTACTATATGACCAGTATTAAATCTAAACTGTACATTAACAGTGAAAACTATTCATTGCTGAAAGCAAAAAGAGATTGAAAGCAGCTGAAAATCTGATAAATTGCAGAAAATACAAGGCAACTTAAGAACTGGATGATCAAATGAGATTTGGCTATGTAGCCACTCCCAATCTAGATTTATATATTAGAGGTTTCTTGATGCCCAAGTAAGTTTTGAGATGTGGGGTCCTTTTATTGTTTGTTTGTATGCATCACTACGTAGATTTATATATAATATAGTGTGCAAGCCATTACTTGATTCCCAAGCAAGTTCAGAGAAATGGGATCTTCAAATTTGCTTATATGTACCAAGACATTGACATATTTGTACGTTAGCCTGCAAAATCTAAGTCAAATGATAAGAAATAAATTATTAATTTGGTATTGTTAATATATAATATTATTATTATATTATTTTTATTATTTTATTATATTAATTGTATTGTTATATATTTATTATTATATTATAATTATTGTTAGAATTGTATTTTACGCTGAAGGCATATCCACTATGAACAGGCCCAACTTAAAATATGCGATCAACGGCTCATTGCTTTCTGGAGACGATCAAAGTGATCGTAGCCATTAATTATTTAGGTCGCTCTTTTATCTCTGTTGTTCCAAGCTTATCTTATCTCCCACTCACCAATGCATAGTTGAAGTTCCCGCGTTGTAGAAGTTAGCTACTACAGGATTAGAAGACGTGGGTTTCCTTCAAGCTTGTCGCACTATTTCGCTGTATGCAAAAAAAACAGAAAATGCACAAAATGGGTTTGTTGAAAAGGTTTTAGAATCTTTCAAACAAATGCAATTGGCAGGTGTAAAGCCAGAGTCCTCAACCATTGCCAGCATCCTCCCTGCCTGTTTCGAAATGGGAGCTATGGAACAGGCTATGCACACCATTCACAGGATAGGGATTTCGTAAGATGTATTCGCAACTCGCCTGGTAGACATGTATGCAAAATGCGGATGCACAGACAAGGCACGCAAACTGTTTGAATTAATGCCTCAAAGAAATGAGTTCTCATGAAATGCCCTGATTGTAGGATATTCACAAAATGGATTTGTTGAAAAGGCTTTAGAAACTTTCAGGCATATGTGGCTGACGAGCTTAAAGCCACACTCTACAACCTTTTGCCAGAATCCTTGCAGCCTGTGCCGAATGGGAGCTTTGGAACAGGGTATGGACATCCATCAAAGCATCTAAAGGATAGAGAATTTGGTCAGATGTAGTTACAACCAGAACGATAAACATGTATGCAAAATGTGGAAGCATAGACAAGGCATACGAACTGTTTGACAATGTGCCTCAAAAGAAAACTGGTCACATTGAATGCTATGATAGCAGGACATGAACAAAATGGATTTGTTGAAAAAGATTAAGAAACTTTCAAGAAAATCAAATCGGTAGTTGTAAAGCCAGCATTCTCCCCGCCTGTCCCAAAATGGGAGTTTTGGAACACAGGTATAGATTCGATGGAAGGGGCAATTTTGTCAAATATTATAGTTGGAAATGCTTTGATAGACATGTATGGAAAATGTAGAAGCATAGACGATGCTTGTGAATTGTTCAAAAAAGTGCATCAAAGAAATGTGGTCTCATTTGTAGGATATGCACAAAATGGATTTTGCAAGGATGCTCTCATAATATTTGAATTAATGAAGCACTCTTGGAACACATCCTAACAATATAAGCTTTGCTTCTGTTCTATGTGTATGTAGCCATTTAGGTTTAGTGGATGATGATTTATATATTTCAATAAGATGAGTAACCCTTATTGCATTACACTTAAAATTGATCATTGTGTGTATGGTTGAGGTTCTTGCTTATGCCGAGTACATCAAGAACACCCTAAACTTTATGATTAAGATGTCCATTAAACATGTGATGGTTGTGTGGATGTGTTTTATGTAAACAAGAGAAGTGAAAAAAAAATATAGTGGGTCAATCACAATGGATTCAAACCAACAAACATGTTATAACTTAGTGCATATTCAATGAAAAATGACATGTCCTATGAAATTTCCAAGTGTTCTCCTTCCCTCGCCCTCTCTCCTATATAAATTCCACCTTCCCAATTAGTACAATTGTGAATGGCATATCAAATGTTGTAGTTGCAAATGTTGGTATAGGAGCTCTATAATAGGGTATGGCATCTATCACAACATAATGGAAGGAGATTTTTTTAGATGTTATAGATACAATTTTAACTATTAATCTCTCTTCTCTCGATATCTATTTCATTTTATCTCTCCTCTCTCTCTCTCTCTCTCTACCTCTCCCCTCTTTGTATATCCCTCTCTTTCTCAAGTCCTCTCTCTTTGTTCTTTAAGTCTCACTCTATTTTTTCCTCTATCTCCTTACCCCCCCTCTCTCTCACTCTTCCCCCCTCTATCTCTCCCTCTTTCTATCTATATCTTTCCCTCTCTCTCTCTCTCTATTGCAACATAACATGAGCCTATTGGTAATGGAGCTTAATTATCTTCCTCATTTAGAAATTTTGTTTTGGTCATATTTGGATCCCTACAAAAGGATGCATAGTTGATTTGAAGCTATCACTTCTCCATTGAGACCTTTGTTGCAAAAACATCATTTTATAAATGGCTTGCCAATTGACCTCATGTATCGCAAAATGTTTGCAAAAAGTAGACCCAATTTTTTCCTAATTGACCTTCCACAACTCTTCGGCGTACCCATTGCACACCAAGGTGCGATTGCTAGTAATATTAATTATAATAAGGATTAGGTTAGGGCTAAATTTAAATTTAAGTCATAACTGGTTATTTTCTCATGATAAAGAATTATAATTGGATTTTCTATCCCTTCTATTGTAAGAGTATTATTTCCTCCGAAAAATATTTAAAAAATGACCAATCTTGTAAGCTATTTAGTAATTAAAATTAACCAATATGAATTAAGAGATGATTTGCAACCTTGCCAATGATATGTATTGCATTGCTAAAATCCCAAGTTTGAGTAACATTAAGACCACGTGGATCCATATGAAATTCCATGACAACACAACTGCGGTAACGATCACCAAAGTGTAGTGCATATACTTCTTTGACTTGAACTTATTCATCACCTTCATATTTGTAACCTTCATTGTGTTCATTTCTTTGTAGCCCATTAGAGTTATATAGATTTTATTTCAAATCAAAATGGAAACTTGCCCATTTGATTGGTAATTTATGAGGATAAAAATTTACAATGTATATAGATTGTTTTAATTTTTTTATTGAAATAAAATGTTATCGTTTATTGTAATTTTTTAGGATTTACAAATTTTATATTAATAGTTGCAACAAATTTATAGTTTATAGTAAGTAAAATATTTTGAGCAATAATCCATTTGAATAGATTGCAAATATTTGTTAAAGCATGTTGAATTTCATACTAAATATAACATAGATGTACTTGTGAAAAAAGTACCAAATCAATGTTTGTCATTACAATACTCCTTGAAAATTACAAACTAGATCCAAAAAAATTCATCAATGAAAATGGGCTTGAAAAATATGTAAAAATATGACGTAATGAGTAAATATTCACAACCTAGATATACATTCCATATAGACCTAAAAAAAATATTTTCAATTGATACTATCTATCATGTAATTCTAAAATATATTGCAAAAAATGACTCTAAAATTACATAAAAGAGCTCAAATAATTATCATGAAATTTTGATTGGGGATTTTGCACACTTGTAGCCTAAATGATTTTGCGTTATATGGATACATGAGGTTCCTCACTAAGATAATTATCGAACATGGCATAGTGCACAAGCAATATGTCATATGTTGCTTAAAATCCCTCTTGTAGAATTCACGACATTATTTTTCTCAATATTAGATGGAAGGTATTTTAAGTTCTATAATCAAGTTTCATGATATGATTCATCTATACTAAGCTTCATTCATGCATATATGAAATTATGTATATCATTAGATCATTTATGTATGGAAAAATTTGTAACATCTTGGTCATTTTCCCATGTCATAAACATGAGCAATGAAAAGTATAGAATATACTTACAATTGTTAGAGTTTGGCCTATACATTATTCAATTAGATAGCGAACCATCTAAGTATGATGATTTTTTATAGAATGGTCTGTTATTGTATAAACCATTCCATGACATCATGATTAATATTGGAATCACATATGAAGTATTAATTCCAGATTGGGCTTGAGTATTAGAAATATATATCATGCATGAAATTTAGACCATACACTAGTTACTTTAAAAATTGATAATATTGATGATGGTAGGCTTGAATATTATATTATTAATGATAATGTAGAAATTATGTGATAGGTTTTTTCTAGGTCAATTCAATAACAAGATGTAGAGTTATCTAATATTCAACTTATTTGTTGACAATACTTTGATATAGAGTATGACTAAAACCAATTTCAATTACTAAATGTTGTACAAAAAAAATCATATGTTTCATAAAGTTAAGTTGATTGGGAATCTAATTTAGATGAATTCCACTATCCACTCAACCAACAAGTCATTTGTGTAAAATTCAGTGCATTACATTTAACACAATCATGGAAAATGTGAATTATATGGTGTTAATGAACCTCTTAAGATGACCATCTAAGGAGTTCAATTGGAACAAGGAGATCTTACCTTATTAACTATACTAGGCATGCAATATATAATAAGTTAAATGATGGTAAGAGCCCCTTGTTGTTCCTTGTGCCACATGAATCACTACTTTTAACATTGTAGTATATAAAAATGCATCCCTCTACATTTTCACACTTGTTTGAGCCCTCCCTGCTAAATTTGGGCTTCTTTATGTTTTATTTGGTCCTATTTTGCATCCACAAGCCTTAATTGTTGCATCTTTTTGAGGATAATCCCAACATATATCAAATAACCAATCATAATTTAATTATTTTGTATTGTATGGATTAGATTTAGTGATCTAGGACTCATACGCCACCTTGGGTGTATGGGTCCTACCTAAGTTTCGGGGCCTAGATACGAATTTAGCATAAAATTAAACATTTCTTGGAAAATGTGTCCCAAGCTTATAGCCTAATGGGACTCATATGCCCCAACTGGCGTATGAGTCCCACTTAGCTTAGACCTAATTTGAATTCAAATTCTCGGTGGGATTTTATTCTTGTAGATCTGATGTCGGCTTGTAGTGTTGTAATTTCAAGAATTTTTTGGCATAAACAAGTATAAATACAAGGTCTTTTCACATATTTTCACCTAGCAAGTTTACAAGTGACCATATAACACTTTTGAGATCAAGCATTCTAGCATTCAAGAGTGATTATCAACCATTTTGGAGTATTATTCAAGTATCAAGCATCATGTTAAATTCACCATGCATCATGTTTTTTTTTTAGCTAACATTTGTGATGTAGGATTTTATGATTCAAGTAAGCATTCAAATCAAGATCTATATAATTCAAGCAAAGATTCAAGATCCACATTCATGCTAGCAATTACATAGAATATTAAAAGCTTTTGTTCAAGGGTTTGGTGAGTTGCAACATTGCACAAGGTTTGATTACCAAAATGGGGTTTGACCAAGGCAAACCCCTATCCACTAACAAAACAAAATTTTTCCCTCTCTTTTATGTGTGATTTGCAGATCTAGGTTGAAGATTCATTAAAGAGCAAGATTAAAGAGAAAGGTTGTCAAGGTTGAAAAGTTATCAAAGTTGTCACCTTACTTGCAAGATCACGAAAAGTCACCTACATAGCAGAATTTAGTGTTTCAAAATCATAGATTTGATAGGAGAGAAGCTATAGGAAAGCATTAGAAGATTACCGAATTTCAGATCAACCCTAATAGTGGGAATAAATAGCCACTTGTGGCGTATGAGTCCCAATATACCTATTTTTAGACTTTTTTTTGTAGATCTCGATTCAACAATTCTAGATTCCAATTTTGGCCAAAACCCTAAACTGGGACTAAATTGCCCCTACTGGCGTATGAGTCCCAATGTGCTTCAAAAGTTAGTATTTCCAAAATTTTAGGTCTTCACTCAAGCCTCTTCAATTTCTAGGTGCATCGCTATACTTTCTCAATCTTTTATTTTGTATTTTAGTTTCATAATCTAGGTCATATAGTTAGGTTTTGCATATCTTTTACATTTCTTGTCTTTCCAAGCTCTAGCTTGGTAGTGAACCCCCTTTTAGTTTTTAATCACAGCCTAGGACACCTTGTTGTAGATCTCTTTCCCTCATTCTATCATTGGATTGAGATCTATAAGGTATCCTTGAATGAACTAAGTGAAATAGGTCCTAAACCCCTAGTTCCATCTCCTAAAAGATAAAACACCTATTTTTGAGGTTTCAAACATATGCACCACTATGATTCATACATATTACTTGAATATTCCTAACAATGATATATGGTATTTGAGAGGTTAATCATTAGCTACAATATAGGAAGAGTTGAAGCGAGTTTAATAGATTCACATTGATGAAATGAGCTATATCTAGGCCCCAATTTATTTTTTGATGTCAACAACCACTTGAAACGATTGTTTCTTCCACATGTGACATATATTATTGGTGATATCACCCAATTACCTCTTATTAAGTACATACCATTGTATTCAAGTATCATGTAATTTATTAATGCAAGCTTTGTATCAATTTTTAAATGTATGAGTAAAATATTATATAGTATGCAATGTTACTATTTTTTAATGTGTTTCTACTCTCCTTGTTTTTAGGAAATACTTATGCTAAAGAGTTGTGGAATATATTCCATAAAATTTTGATCTTGGACACATTTTTAGATATCAAAAGGTACATGATCAAAAAATAGTTAGATTTAGTGAAATTTTAATAAGCATTAGGAATGCACCAACAATATATGAGAATTGACAAGTCTTCATATGGTGAATAATCATCTACATGAACCTTGAGGAACATGATTTTTGATGCATCTATATGAATCTTGAGGAACATGATTTTTGATGCATCTATATGAATTATATGCAACAAATAATATGGTTATACTCTACAATAAAAGGATGCTAAAGCTGTTGAAAACATTTGTTGCATGCAATGTGTCTACTTATGCCAGGCATACACAATTACATGATAGTGAGGATAATTATTTGGATAGTGAAGTGCTAGTGTGTGTTGGCCAACACATAATGTTGGTGTGCAATTTGAGAGTGGATGATGATTTGGTTAACTTGGAACTTTGAACTATAAAGAATATAATCAATTTTCTAAGCATTAGATTGCTTGTGTTGATATTGTCTATGGTTGTGGAATTTAATAATTGAGATGAATAACTTAATAGATATCCACGTTCAACTTGTTACAAGGGGAATCAAACACAAATATTGGTAATGTAGAAAGAACATGTTTGACATTCATTGCTATCTCCTTAGTTAAATCTCTCCACTCATTGTGAATATCACCACCATCGTCATTTGAGTGAAGATACACCATAGATATTATGTTAAATACATACAAATGAAGAGCAGTAGTTACAATCTTTGTCTATAAGGTAACATTAGATCATGCATTTTTGTGTGCATAGATTGCTACGATCTTGTGTAGGGTTAGATTTTTTTTTAAAGAGGGGTAAATTATTTTGATTTAAAACTATGAATTGATGAGGTCACAAACAGGGGACCTCATTCCCAACATAAACACTCAACAATAACACCCCAATGGGGTTTGAACCTTCGTAGCAAGAACAACAACACCACATTTAAAAACCAGATCACACTATGCCAATATTGACATAGGGTTTAGAATTTTAACTTACAATGACATTGCTAAATCTATTGTGTTTCTAATTGTAACAAGAATTCTATTAATACATAAATATGATGTTATGGTCATGTTGCTAACTATAAGTATGAAGCTTGAGTTTCATCTCTTATAGAGTATGATCATGACATTTATGTCTTTTCATGTTGTTAAAATACATGTTATGCTTATTATTTTTAATTTATTGGTCACATTTTCCATATTATATGCAAGACATTGTGATTATATATATGAGAGTTACATATATTAGTGATAGACATCCAAAACCAAAAACAAAACATTAAAAATATTTTTCATTAGAATATAAATATTTCTGATTTCGACCATTCAATAACACCTTCAAATATTTCTAGTAACTTCTACCCATCTACATAAACAAATGGTCATATTAATTTAACCATCTACATTAAATTTCTTTAAAAAACAAATACTTAAATTAATTAATTAAAAAATCAAAAACAGCACAAATTGTCCAATTTATAAGTGATTTTTAAAAATATTTTCAATAGAAGGTAAATGTGAACCCCTTTGTCCTCCTCCACACAATTTAAATTAATTGGAAAAAAAATAATAATTAAAAACAATCCTTTAAAAATCTAAGTTACCAGTTCTTGTCTGAAAAAGAAAAAACTAAAAAATAATACAGATTACATCAATTAAAACTTGAGCTATAACGCCTCAAAAAAAGAAGTAAAGTCTCAAACAACTATGTGAAGCAGTCCACACCAGAGAGAGAGTCATAATCCAATAACAAACTGTGACAAAAAAAACAGAACCTTTGTATAATAAGAAATAATTATTATATACCAAGACATTGACATATTTGTACGTTAGCCTGCAAAATCTAAGTCAAATAATAAGAAATAATTATTATATTAAGTTCTATGTGCTAGTATTCTAGGGACATTGAAATTGGTTTATCAAACTTTTTTTAAATTGTAGGTATCTTTGAGAAAGATGTAGTAAGAAGTTTTTAATTGTATTTTTAGTTATAAGTGTGAATAAGAGGATGAGTAAACTAAAAAGGAAGTTGAGTAAACTAAAAGGGGCATAGTCCATTCATTTTTATAATTTGAAAAATAAGTATATTTATCTACAATCAATCTTTTATTAAATATTAATAAGAAAAATATTTCTATTATAACATCATTTTATTAACATAAAATAATGATATATTGAATTATATGTATCTGCTAACTAAACTTCTCAATTAATAGAATTTTATAATCACTTCACTTTCTGCAATCCAACAATACACTTACTTTATTAATACACACCAACCGATAAAATCTTTACAATTACACCCCTTCTATGAATCAAAACATTGATAAAATTGAATAAGAAGAGAAATATGTGAAGATAATCAAATCACATTGAATATGAACACGGATTACCAAAGAGAAAGTCATTTGCTTTCATGGTGGTGGGAATAAAAGTATGGTTTGGGAAGAAATAAAGATGAGGTGGGTGGTAAGATATGACATTTATGAATCATTAACATATTTAATCAATTGTTTGTAAAATTTACTCTCTCTAGAGAAAAGCTAATCTACCTAGAACTAAGAAGGAAAGAGTATTTATATTAATAGTTAAATGACTAATGGTAACCTAGAATCTATTTGCTAGAAAAAAGATAACTTTTATAATTTTTTTAATGAATTTATATAGGTATAAAAATATAAATAAATATTTTAGTTTTAAAAAATTATATTTAATTGTTAAATTAAATGCATATTATGAGTAATCTAAATTAAATGTCATTATTATAAATTAATAAGAATGTCAACTTCTAATATTTTAAATTTTAGATGAAGGGGTAAATAACACAATACCTAACACAAATTTATATATGAAAATATGAAATCTTTATTGAAAATATTATTGTTTACATGACATAAATATGAAATGAAATAAAGAATTAAATCTTCAATAGGTTGCAACACATTACAACTTCATTTATAGGTTTTTAGAGCCTTTTTTCTACTTTGTATCTTCAAATTTGTTTATGTTTTCCACCTTTCTTATTAGAATAAATATGTAATCACCTAATAATTAATTAGGTCCTTTTTACTTTAATTGCTTAAGCTAAATTTAAGATTATTTTTTATTAGCAGGTTGGGTTAATTATAGGTCTTATTGCCTCATGCATATGATAATGAATCTTGTTGCAATCTAATCAAATCATCATCTAGGATTTTCCTTTTTTTCTTTTATAAGCATTCACCTTTCATTGTAATAATTAATTCAAGTTATTGCATCATTTTAATTTCTCAAAGTTGTTAGGAAAATTCATCTTGCTTTGATCTTTCTTTGTGATAAGATAATTTCTTATAGGTGACTTATGGGAGCTGTGGGGTTCAATCGTCAAATCCATCATGATATCAAAGCACTAAATTTGTAGCTTTTTATCCAAAATCTAAGAGAGTTGGCCTTGAGGAAAAATCAACTCATCTTAGAGTGAAACAAGCATCATTGTTAGATTCAAAATGGCCAAAAATCTTACGATCATCTTTTAGTTTGTTAAAATCCAAGCAATTACAAACAAAATATAATTTAGGGGCCAAAGTATTTTGCACAACAATCTACATGATTGTACGATGTACAACCCATAATTTCCATTAAATGATCATCTGCATTAGGAACATGTATACTTTTTTTTTAAAGTCATTTTTTTTAGTTTTGAAATAAAATCAATTTTTTAAGAAATAAAAAAAAAGGTGTGGTAGGAGGGAGTGAACGGTGTGATTTTTTCTCGTATCTACAAGTGCCTATGATTGCAAGCCCTGGTGGGACTATTAGATCGACTGATGGTTTTATGTTTGTTCGTTGACAACTATATCACAATCACTAGCAACCCCATCCTACCGGTGGCACATTAAGTCGTTGAATTTTGATTTGAGGCTAGTGGCCTTAAGAAACTCACAATAGCCTCTTCTCCAACTGGTGTTCAATTTACCATTGAAATCCATAAATTCTAGTGAAAATAAAATATTCAGACAATGTAATTCAGACAAAGAATATTCTATCACATTAAGCATATTTTGACATCTTTCCATTTTTCATACCATCAAGTTTCTTTTGGCAGAATGACACATTTGTGTTGATGCTAGCATGATGTTAGCATTACATTGCCCCCTTGGCTCTCTTCAAGCCCTAATGTGCTCTAAGAGAGCTATATTTTTCTTTTCAACATAACTTGTGCATACGGTGTCAAAATCGAGAAAACAAAATATCATCAGAAAGCTGGTTTTGCATATTTTTCAGTGGTGTAAGTATAATTATTAGATTTTTCTTCTAGTAGAGTTTATTTTCAGTCAAATTCATCTCATCATTTTTTCTGAGCTCATAAATTTTCACATGTATCTTTGATTTTTGTGGTTCTTACAACATTAGAAAGGTATTACAAAGCTCTTCAAATCTATTCATGCACTTTTTCAAAATCTACCCCAAGTAATTTTTTTTTTTTTTTGTGATTTCACATTCTTCTTAATTATTTAGACGTATTAGCACTTGGAAAGGATATTTTGTGTGAGATGACTTCATTTGATCTAATTTATAAGCATTGAGGTTACTAGTCTCTATTTTTTTAATTTGAGTAAGTATCATGGGTTTTTGTGTTCATCCTTCTATGGTAATCATAGAAAATGATAACTACGAGTCTTGGTGAAACAACATCCTGACACATCTCAGGTGGCTTGATCTTTTTTCTATTTGCATGGTTTCATACCTACACTAGACACACTAAGGAGTAGATAAACATGGAGTATTATCAATGATCATGTTGTATGAGTGATTTGTTCTAGTGTTGATCATGATTTGTTATGTGTGTTGTATCAAACATTGATTATTCCCACACTTTTGGACTAGAATTTGGGAGATCCATAGAGACCCGCATATCTATACATTCCCAAAGGATCTTATTGTAGATTGTATCACTCCTTTTGCAGATGTAGATTGCATATCGTTTGGTGATGATGCTTTAGAGGAGATTGATTATATCACAAGTCTTGCATGTTCTAATGGTTCAAAGACTTATCTTCATGTTCTCACTCTTCATATCAAGACTCAATATCCATCTTGTAGTGCCCCTCCAGTTTATACATACTGTTTGGTTTGATTCTGCTTGATAGATGCTTAGTTCTTTCTGATACTATGTTGTTTCATTTCAGAGTTGATTCTGGATACTATGTTGTTTTGATTTCTCAGATGATACATTGACATCCTGGTTATTTGGATTATGTTGGTTCGATGATACGGTGATAGTTTCATTCATGATATGGCTTATTAGTTATGATTATTACTTATGTTATCATGTTGTTATGATTGTATATGATTGATCTTGCTCGTTTGTGTCGGTGGATAAGACAGTGTAGCATTACTCATTCGTGAGTACCCTGCTACGCTGCAATTCTTATTCATGGTGTGTTTTCTAACATGAGTTTATAAATACATGTTTTAACTTTGATGTTTTCCTGCAGACACAGGTACCGGGTAACAGCTCCACTTGCTTGTCAGGTCTGAGTGTACCCTAATTCATTATTAATATGTTGTCGGAGGTATTGACAGGTCCTTTTTAAACCATCGTTCATTTTTGAACGAGTATCTCTGTGTTACCCTGTATAGCCCAGTTTGTCTTGTCCTGTTTGAATATATAGTGTTTTGTGTTTGCGTAATTAATATCGATTTTATTAAATGTTTATTAATGTTTATGCCAATGTTTGTGATTTAATTTATTAAGTTAAATTAAATATGTTGTTGAATTTATCAGTGAAAGTTAATTCTTTGCAATATTTTAATTAAAATAATATTATTGCTGTTTTAATTGTGCAAATTGAATTGTGTGAAATAGATATTTTTAAAACAAGATATTTTCGACGAGTTACGAATCTCTGATTGTCTGTTAAAGGTTTGTTATGATATTTTAAGAGTGAGTTGAACTGAATGAGTTATTTACAATGCAAATGAAACTATCAGTTAAGATTTGATGATTGAAATTGAATTGCATGAATTAATATCAAAAAAAGGGGGATTTGGAATGATTGAACATTCACGGGAAGAATTTTTTACGGCAGCAGCTTTTTAGCAAAATTTCAGTACAACAATTGTTTCAGAAGAGTTTTTTTTTCTTTAGGATTTTGTTTTAAAGCGTAATTTTGAAGCTGAGTTCATTGCAAATTCTTCATTGAAATCTGGTGATTTGACTTGGGGGTTGACAAAAGTTTTCAAATGATCATTTTTTCAGCCAGTTTTCAAGTTTAAACAGGTTCTCTTCTTGAATTCTTTTTCTTGTGTTTGAATTCTAGAAATTTATTGTAGGAATCGTTGATTTGAAAGGAAATTGTTTTGCTGAACCTGCACAAACAACAAAGAAACAAAATTATAATTGTATTTGAATATTAAAATAGGAAAGAGTTAAAATATACTGTAAATATGTTTATTCCAGATCTAGAAACATCCTTAAATTGGCTGTAAGATGATTGTAAATGCATGAAATTGAAATTTTAAGAAAGGGTTTAAGATTATTCTTTATATTTAGGATAAGATTTAAACAATTTTATGATCTGGATATTTATTAGCTGTAGTTTAAATTTTAGTATTACAGTATTTTGTGCTGAGAAATACAACTTTCTGTATTTAGAAGAGCGTTTAATTGTTATTAAGATTACTTATAGTTAATTCTTTTATATTCTTAAATAATATATATATCCAAATATATATCTATGAAAGATGCGTACAAGAATATGGAAGAATATATTATTATATTGCTCAATTCCTACCATTTTTAGGAACCTAGGTATAACACAATTCTTAGTTTTTATTTTGTTTTCTAATACCTTTATTTACTGTCACAAGTTGATTAATCTCTATCAGCTATAAAACAAATTGTCTATTTGAATTATGCGCAAACCTCTTCATATATTATTTGCTATATAATCTTTGATTTGAAGATTGATTTAAAACCAAGACTGTAGTATGATAACTCCTCTTTGCATGACATCATTTCTCTTTACCAGCGCTGATGGCAGAGGTAAAAGTTTATTCTCTGGAGTTTTGATTTTTTTTTTTTTTTACTTAGGCTGTATCTAATTATCATTATCTTTCTTGCTTGAATTGGTACGCTGTCTTTTATCTTGTGAATGAAGAGACTCCATTTAGGCACCGTATTCCTTAAACTCCATCACCTGCGCCCAGTTTGTTGTGTCCGCAACTGTGTTCTATAATGACCTGTGTAATCTTCTTCTCATCTAATTAAAACGTAATTTAAGCTCTTTAGTTTTAGAGTCTACTTAATGTATTGCACCAGTGCGGCAGAAAGTTAGTGGCAAAAATGTCTAATGCTAATTCAAACTATAAATTTATTAGATATTTCGTAATCTTTTCCTTTTGAAATATATGACTTGCAAGATTAGCGCTATTTCTATTTCTCTCTGTCAACTGTCTAACTAAAAATATTTTGCTATTATGAGTATATTCAATTCTGCATGCGAACGAAAGAAATATTAGACTACAGTTACAAAATGTAATGAAATCTGTATTGTGAATATTGATGCATGGCGGATTCTTGTTTCTTGATTGCGCATAATACCTCTAGTATGTTTGATTACAAACTACTAGTAGAGTAGAATACTATGTTCGCAAGTATAATTAAATTATAACATCAGTTAATTAGACTTAAATCATTGATAAGTGTAGTTAAGTACAGATAAGTGTAGTTAAGTGCAGTTAAGTGTAGTGTTGTTTTATAAGGGAAATGTTTATTTTATTTTATTTTATTTTCAAGGTAATTGTAGTATAAAATATAAAGAGTTTGTATTGTTATTATATAATGATAGTATATACAATTCTTGAAATTCATTTGAAATATAACAATATAGTATTAGAAAAAGCTATATTTTGGAAGTATTAGTAAAACAATAACATTTATAGTCTATATAAAGTATATTCGGTATTTAATGAAATTTGTTAAACCTCAATTTGACAGTGTATTCACAACTTTGAAATAATTATTTTCATTTCATCAAAAATAGTTAAATAAGATTCATATTGTAAACTTAGTACACTTTAATTTATGATATTTTCAAAAGTTTGTTTATTAGAAAATTGTTATTTCACTGAGAATGATTAAATGAAACTATTGATTGCGAATGTATTCATGATGATAATGATAGTTACTTTATTTTCTTTAAAAGTTAAGAAAGAGAAAAAGAGTTGTTAAGTGTTTGACATATTGATCATATTGTTCGTATTACAATTGTTTTACGTGGGGAATATAGCTTTGTATTATTTTGTGGTTTTCAAAGTGACAACCTAGAGATTGTGATTTGCCTCTAGTGAAGGATGTAAACATTCTGGTTTTGATTTTTTATGCTTGATAGCTACCCCTAGATTGATTTTATGTTGAGTCATGTTATAGAGAGAGTGGCTTGCGATAGGGGCCGAAATCCGGAAGTGATTGTCTGGGTAACCTATCATAGGTGTGTTAATTAAGTGATAACCTAACTAATATAATAGGGGTTGGGTAGTTCTAAACACTAAATCAGATAATGGTATGCCTCACCTACTTCTTAACGCTCGTTTAGGTTGAGAAAAGGCTGAGAAGGCCTGGAATGGCAAGTCGCCATCTTGTCCTCTTGAAAGATGTAACGACACCGCATTGGTCTGCATAGGGGCTGGGAATCGGTAGAGGCTGCCAGGGTAATTCTTGGAGAGAGGGCCAGTAGTCTAGGAAGATTCACCAGGGTAACCTATCCTGACAATGCGATGACACTCTCTGATTCTTTATCATGATGGTGTTTCCTTTGTTGAAATTTCTATTTAATGTAACTTGATACTGTGATTTTATCCGTTTTGATTTGTAAACGTTATGTCGTATCGTGAATTGTAAACCCCGTAAACATGATGTTCTGTCTGCTTTGTTTGTGGACCTGTCAGTATCTCCTAGCACAGAGGGAGTGGACCTTTGGGTTCCACGTGGTCGGGAGGAAACCGTGCTCTATTTTCCTTGTATTTTCTTGCAGATGATCCTAAGCTTGCAGTAGTTTCCAATCACTACTTTGTTCATGACTGTTGATGCAGAGCTTGTTCGTGGATTATGTACCTGATATCAGATGAATACTATATGTTTTTAAACTTACCTCTTGTATAAGAGTGTACTGATTGTATCACCTTTGTTATATGGGGATTCTTTGAAATCTCGTTTTATGTAAAATGGACATTTGGAATATTTGATTGTATGTAGTTTTATATCTAGATCTTACATGAAATCAAATTGGTACTTTTGTTGATGATAAATGCGTTTAGTTTATTTGTTAAGTTTATATAATGTCTTAGATACTTTATAACATATGTTTAAACAATAAAAAAATATAAATATTCTGTTAACTTTGTTTTTGCTCTTTGTTATAATGTAACTAAGTCGGGGTGTTACACATCTTTTTTTGTCCTTGATTAGCTTGGAATCACCACATCCTTGGCCCTTATTGTTGGTTTGGTGTGGCAGTACATCCATCATCTTCTAGACATAACTACTTGGGATTCATATCTTGCAGAGATATCATCCGTGTTTGTAGAGTCTCATATTGTAGATTTGGAGAATTACTTTGAGGAAATTCATCTCCTCTTTCATCATAGCCACATCATCACTGTTAGCCCATCATCATTGTAGTCTTTAGATCTTGTTTTGTACATTAGTCTTCACAAGTTCTTTGATGACATCATATCGTTCCACCATGTGGACAATTGAGAAGTTTTCAGAGGCACACATCATTTTTATTTGGATTCCTAATTCTTCCAACTTTTAGGAATGACTCCAATCACTAGTGGATCCATTTCTTCCTAAGGGGAGAAATGTTGTTTGCAGGTAGTGGATCATGTTCTGTCTTCAAGCATTCATCATTGGAACATGCTCTTTCTTTATGGGGGATTCAAATCCTCATTTACTCTCTTGTATCAAGGGTACATTCATTATAACTATGTGACAAAAGAAATATATGGTGAGTCACATTGAGTGCTTCTTCTATCCTTCTTTCACTAGTGTATTTATTTCATTTTCTCTTTTGGAGAGGATTTTTTCCCATGTGGTTTTCTCATTTTCTTTGGTTATGAGATTTCATTTGTTTTTACATGGGTACCTCATTAGGCCTTGTAGTTGGGACCCATCCAAAATTACATCCTTCAATAGTTCTTAGCTTCTCCCTAAGTTGATCTTAAGGGGGTGTTGGAGTAAATAGGTAATCAACTTAATTATTAGGCCCTTTTAAATTTAATTATTTAAGCTAAACTTAGGAGTGCTTTTTATTATTAGATTGGGCTAATTATATGTCTTATTATTGCATTGCATATGATAATGAAACTTGTCACAATCTAATCAAATCATCATCTAGGGTTTTCCTTTTTTTCTCTTATAAGCTTTCAGCTTTCATTGTAATAATTAAAACTTTATTGCATCATTACAATTTCTCAAGTTGTTTAAGAAATTCATCTTGCTTTGATCTCTCTTTGTGATAGGATAATTTCTTGTAGGTGACTTTTGGGAGCTATGGGGTTCAATCATCAAATCCATTATTTTCATCCTTTCACATGACTTACCTTCCCATCATCACTCCACTACTTTGAAATTCCATAAATTATGACATAAATAGCCTCGGGCTTCTCCAAGAAAAAAATAAAATTTGTAACTCCCGCCCAAAAAATAGCTCAACTTCAAGGAGTCATAACTTTTGATTTGGGCACCCAATTGAGTTTTTTTTTTAACTAAAGGATTCTAAGTGCTTCACGATATTAAAATTTTGTAAATAATTTTTCGCCAACTTTCAAGGCCAAAAAAGGTTATTTGAAGCCTCAAAACTCAATTTAAATAATTTTCCAAGATTTCAAAAACTTAAATAATTAATATCTTCAATTCTAGAGTTAATCTCGACTTGAAAAGTTCACCCAGAACGCGCAATTTACCATTCTAGAGCTTTGGAGAAAATTTCAAGTCCCTATATGCTCACATGCAAACTTACTACAATAAAAACACTATTATTTTTATCCCTCTTTGAAACTTTGAAAGTTTTAACTATTCTTTAGGAATTTAAAGGAAACAAGCTTCACGAATATTCACAAAACTAAATAGAGATCAATTTATTTTTGGTGATGCAATAAAAACCTTACACCCTAGATCCTCCTACATCAATTCTTCTTAAGGTGAAGATGATCTTCATTTTACAAATAGATGAGCATTCTCACACAATTATAGAGTTTTGTATGTATAGTGGCCATTACATAGTGGGAGTTCAAGATAGAAAACTATAAGCATCATCTTAAGTTTGACACATCAATAACTAGCTAGGAAATATTTGCAAGCTTAGCAATGAGTATCATAGTGTAGACACCTAAAAAGTCTTTATTGATCATACTATGCATCTGATTCTAATTAACTAACACCGTTTCTCCCTAAATCACCTTGAACTAACCAGTTAATTAAATAATCAACATTATTTAATTAAATTCAACAAATTAAACTATTAATTAAATAATTAATTTTATTATATTAATTCACCATTCTTCTAACTAATTTTCATCATATTTAATTAAATCCTCCTAAGTCATCCCATTCGATTAAATAAATCAAATCAAATGTCACAATCCCCTAATCCATTCAAATTAATTAATCCCAAATCACATTCTAATCAACATTAATAAATCCTCCAGCTTTTAACTCCTCAAGAGTTAAATCATCCCATGGTCAACTAACCAGGTTGCACATGAAATTCATTTATTTTAATTAACTAATTCCTCTATTTATCCTCATGATGGCATATTCCAAGGAATATTCCTCTTAACCACCTCTTAGTCAATTTCCTTCCAAGGTTTCAAAAATCTTTCACATCATCAATAACTCCTCTTACATCTTCAATAACTTATCTTACATCCTCTCACATCTCCAACCACATTCATCGAATCCTTCTTACAATCTTTCAAATCCTCAACCATTTTCATCTATTCCTCTTACATCCCCCATTCCTCAACAGATTTCCCAAAATATGCTCCAACTTCCTCCAATAGAATTGTGACAAGTGTCACATTCTCATTGGCTCCCATTTTAGGCCACATTCACCAATGGGTATGTGCAGGATCATCATGGAAAAAATAGGCCCTTAAGTGACAATGAAAATTCAAAAAAATCAGAGTTAGGCAACTTGACATAAAAAGTTGAATAAGTTATCTATATTATTTCAAAAATATGTAAGAATAGAATCCGTGGAAAATTGAATATAGTTTCTAAACTACTAAGTTTATTTTATTTTTTTAAAAGTCTATTTGGTAAAAAATTGAAATTTCAATGCAGTAGTACTTAAATTTTAGGGAAAAAATAAGAAGTAGGTGTCTGTCTGACCACCCTAACCACAATAAAATGATAATATTTTTTTATAATATTTTAGAAATAAGTGGAGGACTCATGTTCGGATGTGACATATTTTTTGTAATTTTTTTCCAAGTAAATAATTAATTATGAATTTTTTATTACAACTTTTAAAAAATATAAAAACTCATATGTCTGACCACCTTAACTTGGTCAAAACTTCATGAAATTCAATTTTTTTTTTAATCCTATAGTA
>VDFB02062274.1:83149-112961 GCA_007258455.2 Sequoia sempervirens | reverse complement strand
AAATACAAAAAAAAGAGGGACACAATAAAAACAAGTGATGAAAACCTGGAAAACAGGCGCTACTTGTGATTTTCACCAGCTCTTCTATCTATTAGGTACAGTTTTGTTACGATTGTTTCCTTTCATATCATTTCCATCTATCATTTGAGATAATCATTATCACTATCCATATCATAGCAGAGATATCATGTTTTACCCTGGCTTGGGGGCAACATCCTAGTGTTATTTGGTACAATGGACTTTCAGCTTAAATGGAAAGGAAATCAAACATGACAACACCAAGTGACGATACTTGAAAAGTAACCAAAAACATCAGAAAATCCATCAAAATCTAAAAAACATCAGAAAATCAAAATCCAAAAACAATCAAAAAATCAAAATCCAAAAAAAAAATAGAAAATCCATGTGAAAACATCAAAAAATAAAAAAACACAAAAATAGAGTCTACATCACGAAAATGGAGCTCATATCAAATGAATCCACGGGTCTCGCGGTTAACGTAGGCAAGACTAATCTTTGATCAGTCCCCGAGACCCCTAGGATAGGTCTTTAGGTTACATCATTTGGTCGAACATCTGAGAATATCATGCAAACATCAGCACACACATTTCAACATCAATGATCTAATCTGACTAATGATTTGAAAATACTTTAAGTAGAATTTGAATTGTTGTACTTTTTATTTTATCATTTGCTTATCATTTCTTTGGAGCTACTCAATGATGTATTGAACTAGAGAAGGAAGGAGAATGATACCTTTTCTTTGTTTGCTGTTTGTGAATTAGTCATTATTATTTTGTGAATTGTCATGGGAAGTGCTCTACCAAGTATCATGGATGACATTCTAATTCACTTAAGAAAATGATTAATTCTTGTCTGTTTATGAAAGAAATGCTCAGGTCATCATTGGTCTATCTTATACCTTGATGCTTGTGTTCGCTTGCAATATCAAAAATCATGAAAGAAATACTCAAGTCATCATTGGTCTATCTCATATCATTGATTCTTGTATTCGCCAACATTTTAAAGCTCGCTGATGATGCAAAGCAAAAATAAAAGATTGTTGAAATGACACTTAGGTTTGCATTGATAAAAATAGGTTTGCATGGTAAACATAGATTGCATTCATAATAATACATCTATAGAGTATTGATTACACAAGTTACAAAGATTCATTTGCAAAGAATGTTATCTTTTCTTATTAAAGATTGAGTATACTTGACACATACAATTTTCATAATGGCATGCATATAAAATCATTTCTTCATCTCATCATAAATGTCACAATAAACATCTCATTTCGTGATATCATATACACGATATGTTTCATCATTCATTACATCTATCATTCATTTACATCTCATTTTATATATCATACATTACACTACATCCATACATCATTCATTTACATCTCATTTTATCTATCATATATCATACATTACACTACATCCATACATCATTCATTTACATCTCATTTTATCTATCATATATCACATATTCATACATTACACTACATCCATACATCATTCATTTGCATCTCATTTTATATATCATACATTGCATTTCATCCATACATCATTCATTTACATCTCATTTTATATATCATACATTACACTACATCTATACATCATTCATTTACATCCCTTTTTATATAGCATTTCATCCATACATCATTCATTTACATCTCATTTTATATATTATACATTACATTTCATTAAGAAAATAAATACATCATCAATATCATATCACATAATCATCAATGCATCTATCCAATCTAGTATAATAAATCATCATAAAACATAAAAATTAAAATGCATCCATCACATAAATCATGTAGAACACATCATAGATCAATCGAACCACTGCACATCATATATATCTCATCAAGTGTCAAGTATACAATGAAGTCTGAAAAGGATGAAAATAACATCATATCAAAAATGGCTGTATGTATCTCTCGAAGGGTACACAAATGATCTCAAGTGGTACTCGCACCAGAAGGGGTAGGTCTCGCACCAGTATTACCACCACCACCAGATGTCCCAAGATCTCTCGGATCTCTTAGATCTCTCGAGAGAGGTTGTGTCACGCCTCTACTCACTGTCTTCGAACGAGTCCTCTTTGAGCGGGACTGGGCATAACTGACTCTCTGCTCTAGGAGGCAAATCTCATGATAACGGCTCCTGTAAAACTCAATCTCAGCACCTGCCCGCATAGCCTCTCACATGTAATCTGCCAAAGAGGTCCCATCTACCACTCTTTGCAATCTCTCTGCAGTAGCCTGTGTTGTCTCTGCTGTCTGTCTGACAGTATCCTGCTCTGCAGTCAAGGATGTAATCTACGCCTGAGTAGTGGTCAACTATGCTCGTACACCTGCTAGCTGAGCCTGTGTTGTCGCTACTGCCTGTAGGGCCTCATCTCTCTCACAAATCAGAGAGGTAATCTGTGTCTGTGTAGTAGCTAGCTATGCCTACATCTAGGCCTGTGTTTGTGCTAATAATCCCTACACCTGTGCTAGTTGTCCCTGTAAAGTCTGAACCTGGACACGTAAACCTGCAACCTCTGATCGCTCTGCTGAAGAGGAAGCAACAGCCTGCCTCTTATGAGGCACACTAGTCGATGGCTCTGAAGTACCTACTACACTCGGTCTCCCCCCATCTCCGCCATCATCATCACTACTATCACCACTTCTATCATCACTGTCATCATCACTCTCATCACTGCCACTACCCTCCACATCAACATCTACATCCTCCTCTCTCCTCCATCTCTGACCACCGTGACCACCTCCTGCAGCTGCTGGTGCTGGTGTTGGTGCTGGTACTGGTGTTGGTGTTGGTGCTGGTACTGGTGCTGGTACTAGCTCATCTGGAATGGTAATATAAGGAGGAGGGTGTAGAGCCAAATATTGTCCATACTCGAGGGTAATGAGTGCCTCAACAATGTCTCGTCGCATATCCCATGCCGATGGATGTAGAGCACGATAACCCTCAACAAGTGCCCCATAAGGCAAGCATGGACCCCAATCACTGGCATCTACCCGTCGTTGTCCATAGTGTGCTACTCTCTGTGGCATACACTGCACAATCCCATACTGCCTGTAAACGTGACGAAACAGGAATCACTCCAAAATCCTAGAGCTCTTCCTGATCAAATACATCAAATCAGCCAAAAATCCCAACTCAATATCATCCTCATCCCAGTCATCACAATCTAAATAAGGATGCCAGGTCACTGTCTCCACATCATCAAGGATCCGTCTCCAATAATCTAGCTTACCCATCATATGCTAGGTAGGCCTGCCTCTGTAGCGAAACACATAAGGTCTCATCGCTGGTCTCGATAACACCGGCACAGGACGCATAACAACAATATGCTCTCATGCCCATACCTGAAGAAGTGTAGCTCTCGCCGATAAACTGCTACCTCTGAGGTACACGATCCAGTGTAAATCATGATATAGCTGAGCAAGCATACACATGCCCCAAGCATATCTCATCCTGTGAGCCACCATACCCTCTAATACCCAACCCCATCCAAGAGATAGACCCTTTGACCTCTTATCAGGACAAAGGAATCCACCAATAAAGCCGGCCAAAACTGAAGGAAGTGGAGCATATGAATCATAGATCTCTACCCATGGGATCCACACTCCCGCAATATGGGGATCTTGAAAAACTCTTTGCATAGACTCTATCCCACCAACCTCCTCTGAATCATGCATGATAATCTCCCCAATAAAAGGAATGTGAAGAATACACCATACATCCTCTGGCGTCACGGTCATCTCGCCAGTAGGTAAGTGGAAGGTGTTGTGGTCACTATGCCACCGCTCTGCTAAAGTTGTCAGTAGACCCCTATTAAGTCTAATATGGGGCATATCCAGTAATGAGGCAAAACCACAATCAGTAATATGCTGCCTCTCATCCGCTGAAAGTCGTGGTATCATATCAAAAGGCCAGGGGAACTGCTCTCGCACCTGGATAACATCTAAATGCTCCTGTTATCATAAAAACATTTTACAAATCAATGCATTATCAATTAGAATATCAAACATCATGAGGTCATCAATTTTTTAAAAATTGTGCTTTTACATATCAAATGATCAATTTATCAATAAGGAAACCTCATCTATCAATCAAGTTCATTCCTTCAAAAATTTTAATTATTCCTCGCCTATCATGAGGGTAATTATTATCAATCAAATGATCTCGCTCATCATGAGATCGTTTACCATTTATTTAGTCAGGTCAAACTAAAATAGATGGGATCAACAACAAATCGACGAAATAAAAATCAAATTGCACAATTTTTCATCAATCTGTTCTTCAAGCGCTAAAACTACTGAGGCGCTATGTAATCTAGTTGGAGCGCTATAAAAAAGCTCGGGGGTGCTATTTTTAATGGGGCGCTACAAAATCCTACTGATGTGCTACAAAATCCTACTAACGTGCTACAAAATCGACCTAACGCGCTAAAAGCTCTTCCGCGCTACAAAATCTTACTGACGCGCTATAGAATTGACTTAACGCACTAAAACTCTCGCATGCTAAAATAGATTACCAACACGCTATTCTATGCCTGTCGGGCGCTAAAACAAGAAAACATGTGAAAAATGACCTAAAAAGTATGAGTGCGAATTACGAGGAGGATTTTGGGTACGTACCAGAGGTCCATAGTCAGTCGGATGCTGGTGACGTCGCACACGCTCGAGTCAGTGGGTGTGGTAAGGGATAGGCATCCTGATGCTCTAGCACTCTAAGGGTCTCTATCACAAGTTTATCAAAGTCAAATGCACAAATGACTTTTGAAAATGACCTTTTGAGCTTTTATAGGTTATTTTAGAGAGATTTTCATGGGATTTATTTATTTTTCTTTCTGAGGGATTAATTCTCATCTATCGCAGGGGCAGTTTTGGACAATTTTGTCAGGAGATAAATTGTTTCTTCATCAAGTCATCATCAAATCATCAAATCATCATAAAAATTCAAAAAAAATTGAAAAATCATAAAAAAAATTCAAAATTCATCAATTTATCTCACGTGGGGGCATATATCGCTCTCATTTCAAAAATTCAACATCTGGGGCAAATCAGGGGCATATTTTAAACTTCTCATCAATACTAGCAGCTGAGGCAAAATCATTCTTTGAAGCAATGCGTAAACACATCACTTCAAAGAGAGGCGAAATGTAGACACCTAAAAATGGTCTGGAGAATCTAATTAATTAAATACGACTTATTTGATTAATTAATCTTAAATTCATCTACTTAGTGAATAAATAGAAATATTTATTTATATTAAGTTCATTATTAATTCTTCTATTTCTCTTAGTTAAATAAACAAAATTAAAAACTTTGTTTTATTTAATTATTATCATTTTTTATCATATTATTTTCTCTTAATTAAATAAATAAAATTAAAAATTTTGTTTTATTTAATTATTATTATTATTACTTCTTTTATACTTCTATCTTAAATTAAATACACAACTTAAATAATTTGTGTTATTTAATTACCTAATCACATTTCTTCTTAATTAAATAAAGATATTCTAAAATCTTTTATTTAATTATCATTTTCCTTTTGTTTTAATTTAATAAACAAATCCTATAGTTTGATTTATTAAATTATTCAATCCTCTTTTGCTAAATTTAAATGAATCAAAAATATTTAAATTTATGCATAAATCATATTCCTTTTATCACTCACCAATAAAATTAAATTTTCAAAATCTAATTAATTCTACTGTCATTCACGGGAAGAGCTTCAGGACAAACCTGTAGGAAATCCTCCCAATCTTCTTCCAACCACCTTCCCTCTCATCTTGCCTGGTGTTTTTATGGGGAGGAACAATCCTCCATGGTCAGCTCCACCTTCTCATCTCATACCATTCAATTCTCCAGATTGAATCTCAACCTCTGCTGTGTTTTCCCTCCACAAATGAGTGTCGTGAAAGCTATAAATACAGGTCTTTGGCTATAGGAAATGGATCCCAATTTGTGCAATCTTACTCTGCAGGTTTTCCAAGCATTCAAGCATCCAACATTCATCCAGCATCCATCAAGCCTTCTAATTCATTTAACTATGGCAGTTTACAGTAGTTTCTTTCTCAGAAGCTTTGCTGTAGAATCATTTTAGTTGCACTATTAAATCATATAGGAATAGAATTAGTTTGAATTCTCATTCTCTAAGTGTTATTTTAATAATCTAATTAGCTTCTAAAATCTGAGAGCAAAGTAGATTAGAGAGATCTTTAGAGTTAGAGAGCAATAGGACAGATTTCTGAAGATTCTTAGTTTAAATTAGCATAATTTTCTTGAATCTTAGATGCAGTGTCTTATTTAGAAGTGTAGATGCATGTTTAAATTGTTTAACTCATTTGTACGCTTTCAATGTTCTATTTATTGTAAAGCATTTAATTAATGAGTGGCTTGGTATTCATTAACCTTGTTATGGCCTAAACAAGGTCTTATTGTAAAGGAAATGGAAGAACTACATGATGACGTAAAATGCATTTGGAGTTGGATCGAGCAACTCCAACACATCTTGAATATTGGGAGGTTCAAGTTTTCCCTCATCTGTCCCTGCAAGTTTGAAAGATACCTTTTTTGGACCATATACATTTCATCTCTTTTGTGTAGAACTTTTTCATATGTATTCTATTGAAATTGATTTGGCTGAAGATAATTTGATCCTAATGGATTTGCTTAATTTTTGGAGTGGATGGTTTGTAGATTTTTTTATTGTATTTTACCTTAGCATTAATGCAATCACATGTGCTTTTGTTTCTCAAGTCATTGGTAGTTGGACATACAATTTCCTCAATTTGATAGTCAGAGTAGACTTATTTATTTTCAGTACAATTTGATTATGGGTTTTTCTTACATATAGGCATGTCTTGCAAGTAGTTTGTTATTTAATACGTTTTAGTTTTCTTGTTTTTTCAAGTAGTAAGTTCAATTTTTCAACAATACCTTGCAAGTTCTTTGTTTCTAAGTAGATTGATTAAAAAAATATCCTTGCAAACTCAGTGTGCTATAATTTGGTGAATTGGGTATGCTGCACTTGTTTGAGGTGTACCATTTCTTAGGTTATTTGATGATGCATCAAGTTTGTGACATCTTCATCTCATGTCAGTAGTCCTATTTTCTTATTATACACTTGTACAACATGTTTATATAAATGTGTTGTGTCTGTGTTGATTATCAAACTAGAACTATATTGCAAACTTAAGTATTTCTAGAAGACTATTATCATATGGCAAAGTTCCCTTGAGATGATCTTTTATCACCCAAAGGAATCTAATTAAGAACACCATGAAATGTGTTTTCATATAATGTTGGAATGCATAAATGATAAAAGAGGAGACCTCTTTGTATCCCTTCCTGTTCAATTTAGCTTTGTCTCCCACTCAAGCATATACAAATTCATCTCTTTGAAATTCCATGAGATAACATCTATTTGAGGCATTCCATGAAAAATTTCACGTTCCTTGTATACATTTCCACATTTTTCATACATGTCTAACAGAGCATTTCCAACCATAATATCTGACAAAAATCCCCCATCTATTATGCTCTGATGGATGTTCATACCCTACTCCAAAGCTCCCATTTTGGCATAGGCAGGGAGGATGTTGGCATAGATTCTGGAATTTGGCTTCACACCTGCTAATTGCATTTGCTTGAAATTTTCTAAAGCCTTTTCAACAAATCCATTTTGTGCATATCCCACAATCATCGTATTCCATGAGATGGCATCTCTTTCAGGCATTTTTTCAAACAGTTCACATGCCTTGTCTATGCTTCCACATTTTGCATACATGTCTACTAGGGTAGCTGCAACTACAACATCTAAGAAAATTCCTCTATTATTTATGTAAATTGTAATGCAATAAGGGTTACTGACATGTGAAGTATGTGCAACCCTCATCCACTAAACCTACATGATTGCATGCACCTAGAACCCAAGCAAAGCTTACAATGTTAGGATGTGTTCCAGAGTGCTTCATTAATTCAAATTTTTTGAGAGGTTCCTTGCAAAATCCATTTTGTACACATTCTACAATCAATCATTTCTTTCCATGAGATGACATCTCTTTGAGGCATATTGGTGAGACCACATTTTAACTCCTGTCGATGATCAATCCTCTCACCGATGAATTCTTCAAAAATGACCCTTTGCCCTTATCGGGGCATCAAAGGTACATGCTATTCTATTCCACTGAGAGGCCTTTCTCTCGTCAATGGTTTTCTTCCTTGTAATACACACTATTTTAGGGTTTCGGGGCATCAGAGGGACATGCTATTATGTTCCATCAAGAGGCCTTTCTCTCGCCAATGATTTTCTTCCTTGCAATATTGAATAATTTTTTGTGCTTTGTGTATGCTTCCATATTTTGTGTATATGTCTATCAGAGCGTTTGCAAAAACTCGCTTTCAATCATATTACTATTTGTGTGTCTAGTCAAGTAGGTTGTGCAATGAACTGCCAATTTTTCTATACAAGAAGGATGGGTTTAAAGAAAAATTTGAATGCAACTAAAATGGTGGAGCAAGTTGTTTATGCCCATCGTCTTTTATCAGGTGAGGTTGGTCCAATTACAAATGTTGTATTTATGGGTATGGGTGAGCCATTGCATAACTTTGACAATGTAATGAAGGCTGCAAAAATAATGATCGACTATTAGGGTCTTTATTTTTATTTTTTATTTAAATTTAATCATACTTTGATGGATATGTAAATTATTATTCAAATCGTTTGTATGCTTGCTTTTATTTGATTTGGTTTGTATGTTTGTATGTATAGTGTGCATTTATTTTCATGTTTGTATTGTGGTTCTTTTTGTTTGTTGATAGTTTGGTTCATTTATTTTTTTATTCTTTCTTTCATATATATATATGGTTGTATGTATGTGCTTGTGTGCATTTATATTTTTGGTTGTGTGCTTCTCATTTTTCTGCTTCCTTTATTTCTTGTTGTGTCTCCTTGTTTTCTTTATTTTTTTGGTTGTGTTTCTATATTATTTTGGTTCCTTTAATGTCAATTGGTTTTTTGTTTGTGTAGTTTTTATTTATTTATAGGTTTGTGTGTATGTTTGGTTGTTTGTTTTTGTGTTTGTGTGCATATATAATTGTATGTATGTTGCTTTTTTGTGTGTTTGTTTATTTTTTATATGTTTTTTCCCTTTATTATTAGTTTCCTTCTATATTATTTGTGTCTTTTGGTTTAATCATTTGATTTATTATTTTTTTGCTTACTTTTATTCTTGCTTAGTTGTGTTGTTAATCTTTAATTAATTACTCCTTTGTGTTTTTTTTAGTGTAATCTTCCCTTCATCACCTTGGTTCTTGTGCCATCTTTCCCCACACCACCCTCTCTTTTTTTTCAATTCTTGGTTTGCAGCTATTTGTTTTACTCCTTATGCTCTCCTTTATCCTATTGATGGATCATGAAGTGTGATCCAAAACACTAATGCAAAAAATGCAACACAATCTAAGCCATAAACACTCAACAATAACATTTGGGTTTGAAGGTTTTCATACTTCTCTCATACACTACCTTCTCTTTGTTTGCAAATACATCCTCAAGTTCAAGTGTTTATCATAGTTGGTTCAGTTTCTTTCGGTCCATTTTACTCAAGAGTCCCCATTTCGTTTTTGGAACCCATGCTATTTAGAGAAAATCCTCAAAATTTAAAATAATTGAAGTGGATTTTTCCTCAACATGCTTTCTTATAGTTGTCTTATCTTTTATGTTGCTCAGTCTAATTATTAATTTTAATGTTGTGTTGCAACTTGCAAGTGAGTATGTTGATATGATAAAGGCTAGCATTGTCGATCCTCTAAAAGTTATTAGAATTTCATTAGTTGATGAAGAAAGGTAAAACTATTTATCTTTATTATAATTAGTGGAACTTGCAACTACAATATCTGATAAAAATCTACTTCCAAATATGTTTTTGATGGATGTTATATCTAATTCTGATGCATTCACTATATCTAGCGCCTAAGTTTAGGGTGCCATAGTTGGAAAAGGAAAAGAAAATGTTTGAATTTTATCGTCTATATTATTTGACTTTTCTGAGTTTTTGATGTGCAAATTTTGAAACCTTATTTTCAAGTTGTAGCTCCAAATTAGAGAAGTGAAAGGTGAATACCAGCAAGGAAGAGTTTGGAGGAGCCAAAACCAATAGCGACGGGAAAGATGTAGATTTGCAAGGGGATTAAATGGGTCAAGCCCCTATAGGAGGTTGTTGCCCTTCCAAAAGGACTGCAGTAAAGGAAGGGGAAAATAGTATAAGTATATGAAAATAGGAGTATTTTGTTTATATAGTGTTTGTAAGTTGTACAATTTCACTAAGACATTGAATGTAACCAATGAGATTTTGATTTTCCAATGAGGCTTAATCAAGTAAATTTTTAGAGTGGTTTTTTCTCCACTCATAAATACTGTGTTGTGGCTCCTCTTGATTTGTAATATGTTTGTGTTTGTGTCTGATCAATCATATTTGTTCAAGCATTTTAGTCTTCATTTCATGGTGTTTTTTAACATTTGAATATCTATGATACTTGAAGTTTATATGTATAAATTTGTGAGGATTAATTAAGTTAGATTTGATTTGTAATGACTAAATATATGACTAAATACATGATTAAATATATGATTAAATATATGATTAAATTAATAACTAAATAAATGACTAAATAAATGACTACCATGACTAAATAAATGACCAGTTAACAACAATCAATGACTAAATTAATGACTAAATATATGACTAAACAAATCACTACTATGACTAAATAAATGACTAAATTAACGACTAAATCAAATCAATGACTAAATAAATGATTAAAATAGTTTAGCCATAAATTTGGTGGTGTTATAAATGACTACAAATAAACCACTAAAATAGTCAATGCGACTAAAATTAATGACTAAATCAATGACTAAATCAATGACCAAATTAATGACTAAAATCAATGACTAAATAAATGACTAAACTTGTTTAGTCATAAATTTAGTGGTGTTATAAATGACTACAAATAAACCACTAATAGTCACGTGACTAAAGTTAGTCATTTATATGCAA
Source organism: Sequoia sempervirens (assembly GCA_007258455.2). Taxonomy (NCBI): domain Eukaryota; kingdom Viridiplantae; phylum Streptophyta; class Pinopsida; order Cupressales; family Cupressaceae; genus Sequoia; species Sequoia sempervirens. The sequence continues at coordinate 101,864 of VDFB02062274.1, read as the reverse complement.
TTTTTAGTAGTTTATTTAGTCATATTGTTGTTTGTGTACTAGTGGTAAGATAATTTGCAGCATTAATCAAAGTGTCAACTTTCTCATTAATACCTTCCCACTCTCAACCATTTCTTGCACAAAGTGATATTAAACATAAACATGCTTAGTATGAGCATGATACATAGGATTTTTTGGCTAAAAAAATAGCACTCTAACTATCACATTCAAGTTTAACTTACTTGCAATTAAAACCAATACCTTTCCCAAGTCTCTGTAACCAAACTGCCTCTTTAGAGGCATGAGAAACCGTCGAGTGTGTTGAACTCACGTCCAACCAAGGTGTAGGGTTCTCGATCTTTACTATTGAAAAAAAATTTCTTACAAGTAACCATTCCAACATATATCTCTTACCATAAGAGAAATCAAGCCTCACCTATTTCTCCAAGTATCCATGAAGACTTGTAACCAACCAATCCATGCCAAACTCCAAATGCAACATAGCACTATCATGAAGTAATCAAACAAATGATTAATGTACCCAATACATAAGAGAACTACACAAGATAAATGTCAAAGCTCCAATCATGAATTAGGAACATAAACATGATAGCATGATCTAACCATCTCCTCCAAGGAGATCACATGCATCATAACATACATAAACATCCTAGTCTCAAGAGAACAAGTACCATGCCAAACTCTAAATGTGTATCAAGAGTAAAACATGACATAATAGAAACCACTCTAAACTAAGAAAAAACATATCCCCAATCACATGAAGATAACCTTACCAATGATGCATCCACGTCACTGCCAACAACTCCCACTGAACCGTGGTACAAGCTACACATGGCATCATGACTACCATCCTCTTCATGAAGATCAATCTTTAACATCAAGCAAAGAGTCATCACTAACATTTTTACATGAAATGATCAATGCATGATTACCGTCATCCAAGGATTCCTCTGTAGAAGAATCAGAACTCTTTTTCTTGTTCTTACAATCCTTCTTCACATGTCCCAGTTTCCCACAGTTCCAACACTTTACCTTACTCCATCCTTCAGATTTAACCTTCCGTTCCTTGTCTCCCTTAGGTTCCTTTTTCTCAGGCCTACCTTTTACAAACAAGGCATCTTGGATTTCCGTTTTAGACTTCCTCCTCATATCCTCTAATAGGAGAGTATGAATTATATTTTCCATCTTCAGATCTGCACCACTACCACTGATAGCAACAATTAGATTTTCCCAAGATTCTAGTAAATAACAAAGTAACAAAATGAATTTATCTTCATCTTCTAGCTTTACATCTACAAATTCTAACTGACTTAGAATCAAATTAAAAGCATTCAAATTATTTGCAATAGAATCACCATCTTTCATCTTTAAAGAATACAATTGTCCTTTCAAATACAACTTATTTGTAAGAATTTTGGTTTGATAGATATCACCTATTCTCTTCCACGACTTATATGCAGTATTTTCTTTTGAAACATTCAAGAGAACAACATCAGCAAGACATAATCTTATGGTACCTCTTTCCTTCTTATTAATCTTATTCCTTCTCATCAAGCTTAGCCCAATCCTCATCTGACATCATTATTGGTGACTTTTTCTCATTACCAACAACTAACCATTGATCTCTTTCTTTAAGGAGATCCTCCATTTTTTAGTTTCCACATCTCATAATTAGATCTATTGAATCTTTCAATATCTAAATGAGAATTAAAACTCATTGTAACAAACTTATTTTCCAAAATCAGCAATAATGCAATAGTAAAATCTCCCACTACAGCCAAAAAACATTCAAACTTTTAAGAGAAAGGCATCCCAAACTCTACCCCAACTGTTAGCTCTGATACTAAATGTTGAAAATGGAGGTAATTATATGTAGCTTAATACTTTGTCAAACTATTATACTGTAGATCTAATTAAGTGTTCTTTGGTACAATTTCTTTGTGGATGATTAGATTTGTTTAGATTCATTTTACCATTTGTAGAAATAGACAAAAGATTGTAGAAGAATAAGACCAGAAGATAGAAGTGGCACAGCATATACCGTGGAGAAACCCTTTTGGGAAAAAACTCCACCACCAGAATCAATAGTGCTTGTATTATTTAACCTTAGAACAAGATTACAATAATTCTTTGTCAATCATTGCTTGAGATGCTTCTTTTTCCTTCAACAATTCTTCTTCACAACTTGCAATAAAATATGATAAAACTCTCTTCAACTTGGTGCAATTTATAGACAATAATGAGCCTTGTAAACTCTAAAGAGTTTACAATTACAAAGCAAAAAGCTTATCTCACAAAACCTATGCCTATTCTTTGCAAGTAGAGTTCTTCTATGAAAAACAATGCCAAACCAAGTCCTTCATCAATTTGGGCGTCCAAAACTGAAGTCCTAACTCAACATTGATAATTACAAACATATCTTGTAAGCTTCTCCTCAAAGTTGGCGCCCAAAAATAGGCCCACTTAACTCAGCCTTATAAAATATCTTATCATGCAAAAGTGTTAACTCCAAGATGCCAACTTGGTTGCCCAAAGTGGGTCCAAATCAATCTTTGTTAACTGAAACATATCTCTCCACCATTCATGCAAATATCATGCATGATTGATCATCCCCACTTAGTTGAATGTATCACATGTTATCTATCATGCAACTCAAGTCATTAGTCATGCATTCCAAGTCAACTAAATTCAACTAGCATTTAACTGAAACTAACTGCATGCAACTAAAGATAACTAAACCATAACTGAACTGAACTGAAGTAAACTTCATGCATATTAACATCAATTCCTAACTTCTAGGATCTTTACATACATTACTAAAGTGTTATCTTTCTCCAAGCAGTTAACTTAACTCAAGGTGAGTTCCACCTTCCATGTGGGTGCCCCATGTGCTCCTATTTTGTAGGATCTCTTCTTGGGCATCCCCACATGTTCCTATCATTTAGAATTAATTACAAATGTCAATTTACATGTTCATTTCATTCGAATTTAATATCTTTATAATCCTAGTGTTGGGGAACACTTTCTAAGGACTTAGAAGATACATGAAATAATGTTTAGGATTGTAATTAAATGGCATACTATTCCCAATAGTTGCCCCCAGTATGGTGGTAGTAGCACCTTTGTTCTTTGGTTCTATTTTTTTTAAGATGTCCTGTTGATCAAGAATCCTTTGATAAATAACCATTGCAGATGATGTTATTTCAATTTGTTTCTCTGTTGACTCTAGAATATCCTGTTTGGTATGACCTATTTCCATGAGTGGATAATGTTGTATATCTTCATACATGATGTCCTCAATCTGAATTTGGGATATATTTGATCCTGATGTTGACAACTCAGCTTGACTGTAGGAATCAATAACCTTTTGTTCTTGTGTAATAATTTCAAGAGTAGAGGAATCTTGTTCTAAATGAAGATCATCTATGTGTCCATCCAAAGAAAGAATCTCATGGGTAAATGGAGGAGTATGTGTTATATGGATATGATCATCATTTGTGACATCTTGTATAGATTGGAGAGTGTCCATTAAATCATTGTAGTATCTTGGAGATACGATTTTTTGATCTTGAATGATTTCGGAATTTCTTTCGACATGCTTTGGATCAAGTTCTTAACATGGGTCCATTTCAAAGGATGGATTTCTTATAGAGGATTCTTGGATATCTTCATTAGGCATGGGAGGGGGCTCAATATCCTCTTGATCTTTAAGTGGATGTGGATCAAGTATTGAGTTGAATATTTCTTCAATATCTACAACCATGGGGTCAAAGGATGTCAATATGTCTTGGAAAGGACCATTGCTAGACTTTGGTGAAAGATGTTGATCATGCTTTGGAATAAATTCTTGAGATATGTCCTCTAACTCATTGGATGATGTAGAGACATTGTCAATATGATCCTTGGTGGATGGATCTTGGATTATGTCAGTAGGATCAAATAATGTTAACACTCCTTGAAATAGATCATTGTAGGATATTGTTGAGGGGTTTGATCATGAATAAAAAGTGACTCTTCATGTATGTTTATTTGACCATTGGATGAGGTAGAAACATCTTCAAGGTGCTCACTGATGGATAGATCTTGACCATTATCCTCAACAGTTGTGGTGGAGATATTGTCAATGTTTCCAACCATAGGATCATCGTGGGATATTGTTGGTGGATTTTGATCATGATTGAAAAGTGAATCTTGATGTAAGTTTATTTGATCGTTGGATGAGGTAGAAACATCCTCAAGGTGCTCATTGATGGATAGATCTTGATCATTGTTTTCAATAATCATGGTGGAGATATTGTCATTGTTATCACTAGTGCTTGAATCCTGGTCATTTTCCTCAATAGTTATTTTTCGTTGATTAATAAGGTCTTGGATGAGATTTTTGAGTTGAATACAATTTTATTTTTTATGAATATTTTATCTATGATAATGACAATAAAATCTACCCTTATTCCGAGGAAAATTTATGACAGAGTTGAAAGCACTTACTTTTGGAAGAGTGGTGAGTTTTGCATTAACTAGCTTGTGTAATTTAGATTCGATTGGCTCTCCCAAAGGAGTGTATTCATGTTTGTTATCTTGTGAGGTTTGTACATGTTGAGATTGACCTTGTGGTGATTTATTTTGGAGATGTGGTGATTGGGCTCGTTGTTGATGTTGTTGATCTTGATATCCAACCTCTTGACATTGGGTATATTCTTCCTAATGAGGTTGTGGAGACAACTAAATGTTTTTATGACATGGTTTAACCCAAAGGGGAGTGTGTAGATTTTGGGTGGAGATGTCTCTTGGTGATATCAATCAACAAATTTTCTAAGTATAGCAATTTCACAAAAAAAATTCTTGATTTTGATCTTGACACCCTTGATATAGTTGATTTGGTTGTTGGTCAAGCATATTTGGACTATACACTTGTGGTATTTGTATGGGATCATACACAAATTGATTTTGGACAATGTTCTGATTTGGTATGATGTTTAGATTTTGCATTATAGGTTGACATGGAACATTGTTGTCGTTAAGAAACATATTGCTTTGATTTGGGTAACTTTGATTTTGCATGAGTTTACCTTGACTTGGATCAATACATTGAGTTTTCAATATATTGCTTGGATTTTGAACAACATTGGTTTGATTTACAAACGTATCTATCCCATAGTTCACCAAGTGTGTATTTGATACATTCATGTTTGATAAGTTTGCACCTGGTATATTCACATTTGGCATGTATGGATTGGATGGGATAATGTTGTTTTGTTGAAGACTCATGTATTGATCGTTTGGTTGATAAATTTGTAAGTTTTAACTTTGATTTAAATCTATCATAGGGAAAGGTGTTCCAAAATTTATATTGGGCATACTCACATTTCTTGTACCATTGAGGTTTGTAGGAGATAATGATCCCATGTATGGATTGTATAAATGTGAGTTTTGATAATCAATTAGCATTGTAAGGCTTTAATAGTTTGGTTGATTTAGATTACTCATGATGTATGAATCAAGTTTATATTCCATGTTCTTCTTGTGTTTTGACCTTGTTGACCTCTAAGGGATTTAGGACCAATGATGAGATGCAAGATGAAAGGGTGAGTGATATGGGTGTTTGAACTTTTAAGAAATTTTGAGGAATACTAGAGTTTAGGATTTTATTTTGATTGGTTTGATTTGGATAATGAACTTGTAGATCCCAAGATGGACATGTGATCTTTAGGAAAAACTTGTTCAAAGGGGTGCTAATTTAACTAGAGGTATGAGAAAGAATGCATTCTCAAACTCCTAACTAAAGAAAGTGATTTTGATTTGGTTTAATGATTAACCCAAATCTAGAATATTGAGGTTTCCAAAGCTTTAAGGTTGTTTGTGGGATGGAGTTGATAGATGTTTGAGATGGATGAAACGACTAATTTGATCCTAAATGAACCTAAAAGGGACTTTGTTTACAAGATCAAGATAGTGAAGAACATGCTTTTCCCTAAGAATACTTCAAACAAAAAGATCAATGTTTGCTTGGAAGACCATAATACAAAAGATAAACAATCACATGTGTGGGGTTCAATTGATTTCATCTTGAATAATGAATTGCTTTTACCACATCAATCTTTTTTGCTTAAATTTCAAATTGAATGTATATGTCTTAACTCCTTTTCATTCCACAAGGTTCATTATGTGAAAATCAAAGAATCAAAGACATAGTTTTCCTAGGTTGACTTTGGAGAGAACAAATGGAGATATGGACCCAAATATTTAGAAGCCTCTAAGGATAAAATCCCTAGGGACAAGCAGTGATATTTGGACTCTTCAAGGATATTTTCTCTTTTCAAAGGGTTTGAAATTTTGATGACTTGTTGAATGTTTGTTTCAAACTTTGAGATCCAAGCAATGTATTTGACTGACTCACAAATTGTACAACCCTAATATAGAAATGGCTATACTTTGTTGATTCCCCACTCAGATTTCTCCAAACACTGAGACAAAGTGAATAGTTAGAGATTTGGCGACACTAGATCCCCTCCACAGCACACACTTCTCAAGACTACCAAATCTCAAAATCTGAAAGATCTAGAGACCTTAAGTATTTTTTCTATTTCTACTTTGATTAGTACAAATGTGAGGCGGCTTCAAAATGACTATTCTTGCACCAACAAGTATTAAGGATTTTTGGTCACTAAACAAAAGGTTGTAGTAAGGACATCCAGTTCAGGGGATACAATGATAAACTTTTTCAAGAGGTCTCCCAACCCTTAGAAAAAGGTCTTTACACATCATAAAGATATTGGAGGAGAGCTATCATGTACTGCTTCCCATTGATTACAACCTTTCCTTGCAATCACAAATTTATATAGCAGTTCGGAAGAGCTTGGCGTTAGCTCGTTACCGCTTGGGTCATTCCCTTGGGGTGAGTACTTTTTCCCACCAAGTCAAGCCCTCTAAAGATTAAAAATAGTGAAGTACATTTGTAGTTCAACCGCCTAAAGCACTTAGGAGGGAACACACACAATGCCTTTCCTTCACACTCGCATGATTGTTCAATTTTAGATCCAAATTTGAAATGTGTGGGTAATTTTACATAACTAATGTCACTAGAATGCTTTTGATTCTCAAGATCACCGAGAGCTATGAGAGAAGTGCATACACATTCAAGTGACACAAATTGCAAAAAATCACAAAACAAATGAAAGCACAAGTTCGTTTTAAGCCCAAAATAATTTGATGAATTCTTTTTAAAGAACCAAGCTTAAATATGAGTTTGTCTTGTTCAATTTTAGCCCAAAATCAAAGTTTAGTAAGTTCCTAATGTTCAATTTTAAACCAACTTTGACAAAGCTTGAGTTGTTTGTTAATTTTAAGCCCAAAAATAATTCTAGTTGGTCCTAAAATAGAAATGAAAGATAGAATTGGAAATCCTAAGCTATTACAAAGAGCTTTAAAAAATGCTTTTAGGCCTCCAAGTTAATTCTCCTCCCTTTCCTACAAAGGCGACGCTATGCAACAAATGCGACACTCTGTAACTAGCAAATGTGACGCTGAAAATGAAGGTGACACTCTGTTGAACAACAAAGGTGATGCTCTGCAGAGGAGAGAGAGAGCATATGCAATGCAGTATCAAAGGTGACGCTTTGTCAAAACTAGAAATAAGACAAAAAATAGAATGAGTAGATGCGACGCTGCAATGGATGCGATGCGACAACTAGCAAAGGTGGTGCGACATGGTGAAAGCGGAACTGGAAGCAAAGTCGATACTCTTCAAGTAAATGAAGGTGACACTATAAGCAAAGGTGATGTTTTATGAGTCAAGGGCAGCATCACTCCCCAACAGCTACACAAAAATAGAATTTTAGGCAAAATTCAACAAAATAAATTGGTTATCCCTCCCTCTAGCACCAAAATGTGAGTATCTAATCTGCAATCCACTAACAAGAAACAACAAACAAGTGTAAATCATGTTATAAAACCAAATAAAACACTCCCTATGAGATTCTTAATCAAGAAAGATAAGAAAACATGAAGAAACATGAAATAAACAAAACAAAAGCAAGCAAACCTATCTAAATTAACCAAACCTTCATCCCATAGGGGGAGTGGTACTCCTTTGATGTGGAAAGAAGCCCTTTCCCAATCCCTTTGATAAGCTTTGATGATTGAAGATGATTCCAAGTATGGAATTGATGCTAAATGATGAAAACTATGCTCAAAAGTGATGAAAATGGTGATAGCTATGAGTTGAAATGCCTATAGTAAGAATGTTTGAAGTTGTGGATCTATATTGTGAAGAGAATGCTTCTATTTATAGAACTCAAGGATTGAAGAATGAGAGGAATTGGGGTATGTGTAGGATCATGGTGGGCCGAAAAGTGGCAATGAGGAAAAAAATGCATCTTTCATCAACCCAAAAACATGAAAAATACCGTGTTGACTTTTTTTAGGCTTGGGTGTCAGTACACACCACCAAAGCAAACACCAATCCTAGTTTTCCATATCGGATATCCGATTTGTAAAAAGTATATATATACAAATTATGTGGTTGTTTTAAAATCATTTGACATTCAAAAAACGCACGAGCGCACAGTGAGGAGGTTCTTCGCGTAACGGATATCCGATTTCGCTAATATCCAATTTGAAAAGGTAAGATTTTAGATTTTTATTTGCTTTGATTCAATTTTGAATTAGATTTGGATAATTTCAATTAGTTTTTTGTGGATTTTTTTTCAAAATAAGGTTTTTGATTGAATTTTTATGAAAAATTTGAGTTTAGAATGGATTTTGATTAAAAAATGAACATTTTTGTGGATTTTTTCAAAATAGGGTTTTGATTGAATTTTATGAGAAAAATTTGAGTTTAGAATGGATTTTGATAAAAATGAATGTTTTTTGTGGATTTTTTTTCAAAATAGGGTTTTTGATTGAATTTTTATGAAAAAACTGAGTTTAGAATGGATTTTGATAAAAAAAAATGAATGTGTTTTATGGATTTTGATTTAAAAATAGTGTTGCTTATGTATTTGTATTAAAAAAATTAGAATTTTATAGATTTTTGTTAAAAAGTAGGGTTTTTTTGGATTTTTTTTAAAAACTAGGGTATTTTTATAATATTTTCATTTATATTGTCTAATTTTAATTAGATTAATTATTTTTTAACTTTAATCATGAATTATGGCTACTGAGAATGAGAATGCACAAATTCCACCAGTTGAGAATGAAAATCCACCAGCTGAGAATCAAAATGCAGAAATGCCAAATGCTCCACCACCTCCGCAGCCATCAATTAAAGACTTAATTTGTGAAAAATTGGAGCAATTGAGGGGAATTTGTGATGTTTATAAGAAAATCCCTTGATTATCCTGAATGTCAACCACATTGACTAGAATAATTACAAATGTAGAAACCCTCTCCACCCAACATAATGCCTTTCATTTGTGGCGAGAAACCATGAGGGAATATTATGCATGTGGATTGTCTTATGATGATGTGAAAAATCTTCAAACAACAAAAGCCCAAATAGCCTCTTTATTTATTAGCCCCAGCACTGGTTTACCAGTTAATGTTAACAAACAAAAAATTTCTATAAAATGGTGCACACATAGGGGCATAGTACATAACTTTTGGGATCATTGGTGTATGGTTTTTGATAAACCACCCAACAATAATCTTGATGTACCTTTTTACTTTATTAAAAAATTATACAATGAGTTTTTGTTAGGGCATCATGTCAATTACTTTGACATTAAACCCTTCCAGGATGTTGGTGGAGGTATGCCCCAGGATAGGCCAAAGGAAATTAGAGTAGTTAGGTTCCCATATGTTCCCCTTCCTCTGCCACCTCTAGTACAACATCTAGATATTACGGAGGATACAACCACACAAACTATCCAGGCCATTCACTCTTTGAGTGGTCTTTTGGTTTCCCATGCTTCTTTAGTAGCTCAGCCACATTCTGGTGATGTTGGAGATGGATCCAGTGTTGCTGCATCATCCTCCTCAGGTCCACATATTTGTGTGCCACATATTTGCAATATGTTCCAATAGATATGCTTGGGTCCTATTGTATCGCCCACTGAGCATCCATTAGACACTTCTGATTATGACATCCAGGACGTGGAGATTATAGAAGATCACACGCATGGGAGTGGAGCACACCCTACAAATTCCTCTCCTACTAGAGAGGTGGACATTGGAATAGTTACATAGGTAACATTTAAGGTGTAAATTCATAACTTGCATTTTTTTTAAATGAATATTAATAAGAGATAGTATCAAGTACTAATATTTATTTACATGCTATATTTAACAGTTAATGTTTGAGGAGGAGCTCACATGGGTGACTAATAGCACCCTTAGGGCCATTTCATTTGGCCTCGACACGCACACAGTATATATTTTTGCACTCACTCATTTACATTTTTTTACTGTATACTTGCTTGTCATTTGAATTGTCATTAATAAAATTATATATTAACTTATATGTTTATCTTATTCTCTGCTTGTAGGAAACACCTAGTGTGAGCGAGGTGCGATGCTCTCCAGAATATGGAGGCACAATGTTAGATAAGGGAAAGGTAATTGAACTCAAATTTGATTGAATTAAGATTTATAAGATCTTTTATTGATTATGCATACATTGACATAGATTCGTAGTTTCATATGTACTTGTCATTTTTATGTACACGCGGTTGTGAGCTATACATCATTGTTGACAAGTGTCACAACACCTGAAGGAGTAGGTATTCGAACACCTGAAAGAGGAGGTGTTGAAACACCTCAAGGAGATAAAGAAAAAGATTAGCTTAAAGAGGTATGTGTTTATTTTATTTTGTGCTTGGTAAATATGTTCTTATTACTGACAATTTTATGTTTTTGTTCACGTATATAGATTCACGTTACAAAATTTGGTTTGGTTGGTTCATTGAGAGGGGTATATTCTAGGACTCCTGACCCTTCGAAGAGACGTATATTTCAGGTAATCAAGATTTAAATTTTAGAGTTTAATTATAATTCAATGTATATTGATTTTTATGTAAATTATTCAATTTTAAATTATATAGTATAACTAATCTCAATTGTGGTTTGACTTTTTCTTGTGCAGCTACCTTCAGAGCCAACGAGTGCTTCAAAGAGGCTCCATTTTGATGATCCACCAATAGTTTAGGATGAGATAGACATTTTGGCATGTAAATTTTGAATAGATACCAAGATGGCATATGCCACATATTGTAAAACTTTGTTTGAGTTAGTGTTGATGCCATTTTTGTATATGGACATACACTTGATTATTGGATAATTTGATATATATAGAAGTTGACAATCAAAATTTAATTTCCTCCTCATGTGCATGATTAAACTCTTTGAAAATTTAATCAAGTGAGCAATGGTTAAATATCAATGTACAATAACATAAAAAGAATGGTTAAATATTATGTAGTTTATATTCATATTGTTGATTACATTGTATTGCACATCTTTCAAACTCAAATCATTACTTCACATTGCATAAGTAACAACTAGATGTTGATAGATGAAAAAATTTCAAATAACAATATAGTTTTTACAAAGTCAACCTAAGTAGTTATGCAATTACTTCACATTACATAACTAATAACTAGGAGCAGCTATCAATTGCATTAGCTTGTCATGGAATTCTATGAGACCACATTTCTTTGAGGAAACTTGGCACAAAACTCACAAAAAATGAAAAGAAAGCACTCAAACAAACTTTAAAGGGGTCTCAGGCCTGTTGTACCCTCATTACACACGATATGCAGCCATTTACTTGTAGTGTAGGGGTCGAACAATGGAGAAAACATGTAAAATAATATATATATACAGCCTAGAAGCATGAATTATGATTAGAATATCACATAACATCATATAAACAAAAAAGCCACTATAAACTTGAATGTCATTTAAAACATGCATGATAAATATTCATCATTGAAACTTGAATTGTGGTAGCTTGATATACAGAGTCGATTGATGCCAGGGTTCAATTTGTATAATATTGAAAAAAGAAGCCAACTGAGTAGAGTTATCAGCATTCTTCAAAAATCATAATTATTTTAGTACACTAGCCATTTTGACGTCTTCTTGCAGTCTCAAATGTTATTTTGTATCATTGTTACATTGGTCTTGAGAGTGATTGCACATTTGAAGTGTATAAACACATACCTTTTTGTAATATCAAGGATACTTTTTGAATCTTCCATGCATTGCTAATCTAAAAGCAAAGGTATTTTTCATAATCTGTATGTAGCCATGCTTTTGACATTGTCAAAAAGAGAAAAACTTCCCTAATGATGCAAAGGCATGGCCAAGTAATTCTAACTCTCCACATGAGAGAAGAGAGATGTTGGAGAGTACATCAAGTCAGTGAGAACCGAAGTGTAATGTGTTTTAGTTTGTAGTACTCCTTTGTTTCTCTGTAGAAGTATGATAAATTCTTAGTTCAATGATGTTGAACAACTTTTGAAAAAAGAAAGTCGTTTCATGGTCCACATTCAATCCAACAAGCAAAAATGAAAGCTAAGCCTCTTGGAATGAAAATTCTTGTTTGCAAAACAAATGAATAAGAATGAGGTAGTTAAGGTGTTTGAAGTTATTTAGAGGTCACTTTTAGGGTGCAAAGCTTAAAACTTCATTTTAAATGCACTCAAACAAACTTTAAAGGGGTCTCAGGCCTGCTGCCCCCTCATTCCACACGCTATGCAACAATTTACTTGTGGTGTAGGGGTCGAACAATGGAGAAAACATGTAAAAATAATATATAAATATAGATGTGTAGCTTAGAAGCATGAATTACGATTAGAATATCACATAACAGTTCATATAAACAAAAAAACCACCATAAACTTGAATGTCATTTAAAACATGCATGATAAATATTCATCATTGAAACTTGAATTGTGGTAGCTTGATATACATAGTCTATTGATGCTAGGGTTCAATTTGTATGATATTGAAAAAAGAAGACAACTGAGTAGAGTTATCAGCATTCTTCAAAAATCATAAGCATTCTTTTAGTACACTAGCCATTTTGATGTCTTCTTGCAGTCTTAAACATTATTTTGTATCATTGTTACATTGGCACACAGTAGGTGGGATGAGATTCAATCCATTAAAATTGCAAAACTCTTATTCCCCTGTTCAGGAACCTGTCTAAAGAAAGTCTGAGTTTTGAGGCACAAAATGAATAAAGAAACCCTCTATTAAGAAATTAGAATAAATTCAAGACATGTAATAACATTTCTACATAAAGTTTTGATACAAAAATGCTTGAATGGCTTGTGCACAGGCAGAAAACACAAGAAAAACAGTAAAATATGAACTGAGCAATTGAAACTTTATTGATTCAAAGCAAAAAATCCTTCAACCAAACCTGTCTCGAGCCCTTGAAGGCCTTAAGTACATTGCTATGCCTTGGAATCCAACTCCCAATTCCTTTAACCACCAATATTAATTGAATTTTGAAACCTTAATGACCATTGAAGGCTAAAATACAAACATTTTTCACATTAATATGACTCATAATGAAATGTTGCACTTTTCCACTTCTAACTTTACTAAGACCTCACTTAATGGCTTGAAATAGCATCATTACATGTTCAAAACACTGTTCTTGCTTGTCCCTGAAAAAATTTACTAATTTTTCCTTCAAAGGCTACAAAGCAACAACTAGGACAAGTTGGGATCTCCATGTTTTTTTTACCCTAAAACCTAAAAAATCCTCCTAATACATGACAATTAGGACTATTAGATCTCATTAAAGCCAAAAACTCAAAATATTAACACTTTAATCATTGAAATGATCCACAATGATATTGTGGTGTAGGTGCTTCTGCACCAAAAATGGTGGTTACAACTTGCTAATGTCAATGAAACGTGGGGGCAGCAAGATTTAAAGTTGGATCAAGCTTGTGCAGGTCCTAATAGACGTGTTTGATGAATTTATAGGGTGTGGCAAGGTTGGAAACATTGATTTCCTTAAAAACCTCATGAAAGTTGCTAAAAATGAAGTTGCACCCAAGTTGGATTTGAGGAGCAAAAGTTGCAAGCCACTATAATTTATTGTATATAAATGGGAGATATTATAAAACCTGGTTCAAATGAGCATACCAAAAGGAAAGAACCAGGAAGAAAACCTTCGGTTGTAGCTTGATTAAGTACAAAAATAGACCCCTTTACAAAACCTATGAGTTTCCAAAATACAAACCCCTTTACATTTTAAACATACCCTTTATACAATGCCAGACATTTTACTCATATTTCAAAAAACATCACTAGTTATAGATTATGCCCATACACAATTATGATCATTTTACATTGTTTCCAATTTGAGAATTCAAATTTTACAAAATTTTCCTATTAGAGGCATTCAGGGCACAGTCTTCAACAATAGTAGTATGTTCATGTTCTAGACTGACAAGCACCTGTACAAACCATCAAGGTAGCTTAGAATAACCAATATATATTATTCTAAATGACACAAAATATGATGAGATGGTAATGCAAACTATAAAAGATGCTTAGAATAACCAATCTATATTGTTGTAATATGTTGCATACCTCTCTGAAAGGATCAAAGTTGGCTACTGTTGCAGCAGGTCCATGATCAATCGTGCCAGGAATATCGCAAAAGTGGGAAAATGAGAAATCTATATTGTCACAATAGAAAAGATGCTTAGACTAACAAATCTTTATTAATCTAAACAACTTGAATGATGATGAATTGGTGATGTAAACTATAAAAGATGCTTAGAATAACCAATCTATATTATTCTTAATGACACAAAATATGATGAGATGGTAATGCAAACTATAAAAGACGCTTAAAATAACCAATCTATATTGTTGTAATATGTGCATACCTCTCTGAAAGGATCAGAGCTGGATATTATTGTAGCAGGTCCATGATCAATCGTGCCAAGAATATTGCAAAAGTGGGAAAATGAGAAATCTATATTGTCACAATAGAAAAGATGCGTAGACTAACAAATCTATATTAATCTAAACAACTTGAATGATGATGAGTTGGTGATGCAAACTATAAAATATTCTTAGAATAACCAATCTATATTATTCTAAATGACACAAAATATGATGAGATGGTAATGTAAACTATAAAAGATGCTTAAAATAACCAATCTATATTGTTGTAATTTGTCGCATACCTCTCCGAAAGGATCAGAGTTGGCTATTGTTGCAGCAGGTCCATGATCAATTGTGCCAGGAATATCGCAAAAGTGGGAAAATGAGAAATCTATATTGTCACAATAGAAAAGATGCTTAGACTAACATATCTATATTAATCTAAACAACTGAATGATGATGAGTTGGTGATGCAAACTATAAAAGACGCTTAGAATAACCAATCTATATTGTTCTAATATGTCACATACCTCTTTGAAAGGATCAGAGCTGGCTATTGTTGCAGTAGGTCCATGATCAATCTTTGCCAAAAAATATCGCAAAAGTGCATACAAAATATCACTATTAAAGACACCTGCATTGCAATAGTATATAAAATATCAGTATTAAATAAAGAACACTAATGAACTTAATCATAATGAATATAAGCATTCTACCTTCCATTCTTGAAAATGTTATTCAAGTGTGCCTGAAGGGTCATCTCTTTGCTTAAGAGTATCCAATATTGCTTCATGATCAGCATTACTAAGTATCCATAGTTGTTATGTCTTCATTCTAGCATGATGCTTCAACAACTGAACATTTGTTGCTATAACAAGGTGTGAATACATGAGAATGGTTTTGTGTTTCTCGTAGTCTTCAAGTGCAGGTATGACATTCTTTCTAATCATGTATGTTTGCAACCAAGTTCCTACAACCACAATTGAACCTGTAGGATACATGAAACCATCATCATCTTCCATTGGTTGTGTTAGCTTATGCTTTACCCACACACATCAAGCCAACCAATAGACTGATCTCTCTTCATTCCCTTGCGGTGCAACAACTGCAAAAATATGTCCTAGTTGTAGTAGATCTGAAAGCAAGTTGTAATCAACTAAACTTTCCATTGTGTCATTTGTCATGGATATTGTTTGAGATAAAGCAGTTAGATACTATGGTACCCATGTATCCACCCACTCACTTGACTCGCATTGATCCCACTCGCACTGAATACAACTCTGACAAAAACAAGCCAACTCTCATGTCCAAATGGTCCATGTTCCTACATCTGAGCTTCGAAATGAGTGCATCTTTGAAGAATCTTTGATTGTATGACAATCCAATCTACCTCCCATTGTACCCTCCTTAACGAACCAAAAGAATTTTCACACTATTGAATCAAGTGTCCCTCCCTGTGACAATGTTGAACTACACCAATCAACAATAGAATGTGCATTACTGAATTTTGCTCCTGAAATCTTCAGTTGCTCCTTAACTAGAGCTCTCTTTACACATGCACCTACTCCATCATGCTCCCCTTTCCCATGTCCAGCTTGAAAAAAACTCCAAATATGAGATAGACCCCTCTCTACATGCATTCTACTCAACCAATAAAACATACGAGCATTCTTGAATTGACCTGTGCAATTATCTAACCAAATTAGATGTTGGCCCAGTGCTATATCATGCTCCAACAAGAACTCAAAAAAATTCTCGAAACAATGTTGGACATACTCAGACGAGTGAGATCTATCATCACTCATATAAAAATGATACTCTCTGATTATCTTTTGATCCTCCTTTGTACTATCAGGCGCATGTCTAAATGTTATGTGGACAAAAATAGCAATCTGAATGGAATTGTAATATTGAGATTCTACCTCATTTTTTGGTTGCAATGTGTAGTTTTCTGAAAAATCAACCACTAATATAATAGTTCCAATTGAAAAAGAGTCCTTACACATCTTAAATTGTTGATCCAACCACTGAGACCTATGACTATGCCTTGCATACTTGTAGAAAATATTGTCCTTAAAATCTAAAATAAAATCAGCAACACTGCATTCTTTTGAAACCAACTCACATCTAGAACCTTCACCTCCACTCTGCAAAGTATATTTTACTATCTCATATCTCTTTTTCTCAACAATCTTCTTTCCAAATTCATGTTCGGAACTCTCATGAAAACATTGAACAAACTTTGACAAGCCACCACATTGTGAGCACTTTGCATTTAAACAATCATTTCTATAGAAAAAGCAACCATCATCTCTAGAACATAAAAAAAAGATCTAGCAAGTCCCTTGATGATTTTGGAAGATGCATTGTGCCGCACTCCTGCAACATTTCATTAGTATGCAAAGTAGAACGGATATAGCAGAATAGTTCATGGTACATTGAAAACTCCACATGGTATTTTTAACAACAAGTATTATGAATTTTAAGAGGCACACAATAAAATGGCTTCAAACCTTCAAAAGTTCTTTGCGAGATTTCCATATTTGGATGTGTTTCAATAAAAAATTTGAACAACATTGTTTGGCTTGATTCCAAGAAATGTTTAGGATGTGGTGTATGGTCTCGATTGCAAATTCTTAACTTTAAAACATCCTTTGCATTGGGTGATACTCTAGAGTTATCATGCCAAAATTGTTGAATTACCTACTTTACATTATCAGTTAGCTTCTTATCAACACGTGGAAGCCTACCGAAAAAATCCCATGTATCATTTTGAAGAGAATCATCTATTCTTTCTCTTCTTGCAAGTGCTTTATCCAAAGTTTTATGATTTATGTCAAAATCAATACAAGTTTGTCTCATAAAGCAATCCTTTTTCAATTGATGGCTTACTAGGGTGGTTGTAATGACTCTTCGAGCAACTCTCTTATCCTTTTCCTTGTTATTTTTTCCAATAGACTTGAGAGCATTAAAAATATTTTTGACAATAATAGAATTTTTTTTTAGTCTTCTTGTTCACATGAATCTTCAATTTGGCTAGCAAAAGTCTCATCTTTTGCATCTTTAGCAATTGTACAAAAATTTGGCATTGCTCGGTCAATGTCTTATCACTAAAATATTGGTTGAAAAGTCTTTAGCCCACAACCGAACAGTTCGTGTTGACCTCTTGCCTTCAAAATTGTTTATAATGCTCTCATCAAATTCAAGTAACCATTTAGGGGTTCTTGAAGGTCTTGAATTTGGAATGTCTTTCTTCCACACAAGGTTCTTCATTTCTCATGTAATATGGTGAAACATAATTTACACTTAGTTCAATATTATGGTCAACATCGTCAATTCCAACATTTTTGCCTTCAATTTGAATAATCTCATTCCCAATTTAAGTATCATATTGAACATCTTCAAATCCAACATTTTCACCTTCAACATTTTCATTATCAATTTCAATATTTTCATTCCCAATTTGAATATCATGTTCATCATCTTCAATTCCAACATTTTTAGCTTGAACATTTTGAGTATCAATTTGAGCATTTTCATTCCCAATTTCAATATCATGTTCAACATTTTCACCTTGTACATATTCAATTTCCTCTTCACTTGAAAGACCATAGGGCTCAGATTCACCAATATTTAACATACCTTGTCTTCTCTTCCTATGATCTTCTTTATCTTTTTGTCTATATACTTCAATTTGTTCTTTTGTAAGCTTTCTCTTATGTTTATGCTTCTGTCGACTATTCCTCCCCATTATACCTCATAAAAGATGCTAAAAAATCATTGTTTATGACAAATTTGAGTACAAGATGCTCCAAAAAGTTGAACTTTGTCTCTTCCTATCTGAAACCACGCGTTTGTC
>VDFB02062274.1:0-83049 GCA_007258455.2 Sequoia sempervirens | reverse complement strand
TGTCTAACTCTGATTTTTCTTAATTTTCATTGCCACTTAAGGGCTTGTTTTTTCCATGATGATCCTACACATACCCATTGGTGAATGTGGCCTAAAATGGGAGCTAATGATAATGTGACACTTGTCACAATTCTATTGGATGAAGTTGGAGCATATTTTGGGAAATGTGTTGAGGAATGGGGGATGTAAGAGGAATAAATGAAAATGGTTGAGGATTTGAAAGGTTGTAAGAAGGATTCAATGAATGTGGTTGGAGATGTGAGAGGATGTAAGAGAAGTTATTGAAGATGTAAGAGGAGTTATTGATGATGTGAAAGGTTTTTGAAACCTTGGAGGGAAATTGACTGAGAAGTGGTTGAGAGGAATATTCCTTGGAATATGCCATCGTGAAGATAAATAGAGGAATTAGTTAATTATAATAAATGAATTTCATGTGCAACCTAGTTAGTTGACCATGGGATGATTTAACTCTTGAGGAGTTAAAAGCTGGAGGATTTATTAATGTTGATTAGAAAGTGATTTGGGATTAATTAATTCAAGATTAATTAATTTGTATGGGTTAGGGGATTGTGACATTTGATTTGATTTATTTAATCGAATGGGAGGACTTAGGAGGATTTAATTAAATATGATGAAAATTAGTTAGAAGAATGGTGAATTAATATAATAAAATTAATTATTTGATTAATAGTTGAATTTGTTGAATTTAATTAAATAATGTTGATTATTTAATTAATTGGTTAGTTCAAGGTGATTTAGGGAGAAACGGTGTTAGTTAATTAGAATCAGATGCATAGTATCAATCAAGACTTTTTAGGTGTCTACATTATGATATGCATTGCTAAGCTTGCAAATATTTCCTAGCTAGTTATTGATGTGTCAAACTTAAGATGATGCTTATAGTTTTCTATCTTGAACTCCCACTATGTAATGGCCACTATACATACAAAACTCTATAATTGTGTGAGAATGCTCATCTATTTGTACAATGAAGATCATCTTCACCTTAAGAAGAATTGATGTAGGAGGATCTAGGGTGTAAGGTTTTTATTGCATCACCAAAAATAAATTGATCTCTATTTAGTTTTGTGAATATTCATGAAGCTTGTTTCCTTTAAATTCC
Source organism: Sequoia sempervirens (assembly GCA_007258455.2). Taxonomy (NCBI): domain Eukaryota; kingdom Viridiplantae; phylum Streptophyta; class Pinopsida; order Cupressales; family Cupressaceae; genus Sequoia; species Sequoia sempervirens. The sequence continues at coordinate 81,926 of VDFB02062274.1, read as the reverse complement.
TAAAGAATAGTTAAAACTTTCAAAGTTTCAAAGAGGGATAAAAATAGTAGTGTTTTTATTGTAGTAAGTTTGCATGTGAGCATGTAGAGACTTGAAATTTTCTCCAAAGCTCTAGAATGGTAAATTGTGCATTGTGAGTGAACTTTTCAAGTCAAGATTAACTCTGGAATTGAAGATATTAATTAATAAAGTTTTTGAAATCTTGGAAAATTATTTAAATTGAGTTTTGAGGCTTCAAATAACCTTTTTTGGCCTTGAAAGTTGGCAAAAAATTATTTACAAAATTTTAATATCGTGAAGCACTTAGAGTCCTTTAGTTAAAAAAATAAGCTCAATTGGGTGCCCAAATCAAAAGTTATGACTCCTTGAAGTTGAGCTATTTTTTGGGTAGGAGTTACAATTTTTTTTTTTTCTTGGAGAAGCCCGAGGCTATTTATGTCATAATTTATGGAATTTCAAAGTAGTGGAGTTATGATGGGAAGGTAAGTCATGTGAAAGGATGAAAATAATGGATTTGATGATTGAACCCCATAGCTCCCAAAAGTCACCTACAAGAAATTATCCTATCACAAAGAGAGATCAAAGCAAGATAAATTTCTTAAACAACTTGAGAAAGTGTAATGATGCAATAAATTTTTAATTATTACAATGAAAGCTGAAAGCTTATAAGAGAAAAAAAGGAAAACCCTAGATGATGATTTGATTAGATTGTGACAAGTTTCATTATCATATGCAATGCAATAATAAGACATATAATTAGCCCAATCTAATAATAAAAAGAACTCATAAGTTTAGCTTAAATAATTAAATTGAAAAGGGCCTAATAATTAAGTAATTATTAGTTGATTACCTATTTACTCCAACACCCCCTTAAGATCAACTTAGGGAGAAGCTAAAAACTATTGAAGGATGTAATGTTGGATGGGTCCCAACTACAACGCCTGATGAGGTACCCATGTAAAAACAAATGAAATCTCATAAATAAAGAAAATGAGAAAGCCACGTGGAAAAAAATCATCTCCAAAAGAGAAAATGAAATAAATACACTAGTGAAAGAAGGATGGAAGAAGCACTCAATGTGACTCACCAAAGATTTATTTTGTCACATAAGTATAATGAATGTACCCTTGATAGAAGAGAGTAAATGAGGATTTGAATCCCCCATAAAGAAAGAGCATGTTCCAATGATGAATGCTTGAAGACGGAACATGATCCACTACCTGCAAACAACATTTCTCCCCTTAGGAAGAAATGGATCCACTGGTGATTGGAGCCATTCCCAAAATTTGGAAGAATTAGGAATCCAAATAAAAATGATGTGTGCCTCTGAAAACTTCTCAAGTGTCCACATGGTGGAATGATATGATGTCATCAAAGAACTTGTGAAGACTAGTGTACAAAACAAGCTCTAAAGACTATGATGATGATGGGCTAACAGTGATGATGTGGCTATGATGAAAGAGGAGATGAATTTCCTCAAAGTAATCCTCCAAATCTACAATATGAGACTCTACAAACACGGATGATATCTCTGTAAGATATGAATCCCAAGTAGTTATGTCTAGAAGATGATGGATGTACTGCCACACCAAACCAACAATAAGGGCCAAGGATGTGGTGATTCCAAGCTAATCAAGGACAAAAAAAGATGGATATTGATTCTTGATATGAAGAGTGAGAACATGAAGATAAGTCTTTGAACCATTAGAACATGCAAGACTTGTGATATAATCAATCTCCTCTAAAGCATCATCACCAAACAATATGCAATCTACATCTGCAAAAGGAATGATACAATCTATAATAAGATCCTCTGGGAATGTATAGATATGCGGGTCTCTATGGATCTCCCAAATTCTAGTCCAAAGTGTGTGGGAATAATCAATGTTTGATACAACACACATAACAAATCATGATCAACACTAGAACAAATCACTCATACAACATGATCATTGATAATACTCCATGTTTATCTACTCCTTAGTGTGTCTAGTGTAGGTATGAAACCATGCAAATAAGAAAAAAGATCAAGCCACCTAAGATGTGTCAGGATGTTGTTTCACCAAGACTCGTAGTTATCATTTTCTATGATTACCATAGAAGGATGAACACAAAAACCCATGATACTTACTCAAATTAAAAATTTAGAGACTAGTAACCTCAATGCTTATAAAGTAGATCAAATGAAGTTATCTCACACAAAATATCCTTTCCAGGTGCTAATACGTCTAAATAATTAAGAAGAATGTGAAATCACAAAAAAAAAATTACTTGGGATAGATTCTGAAAAAGTGCATGAATAGATTTGAAGAGCTTTGTAATACCTTTCCAATGTTGTAAGAACCACAAAAATCAAAGATACATGTGAAAATTTATGAGCTCAGAAAAAATGATGATATGAATTTGACTGAAAATAAACTCTACTAGAAGAAAAAACTAATAAGTATACTTAAACCACTGAAAAATATGCAAAACCAGCTTTCCGATGATATTTTGTTTTCTCAATTTTGACACCGTATGCACAAGTTATGTTGAAAAGAAAAATATGGCTCTCTTAGAGCACATTAGGGCTTGGAGAGAGCCAAGGGGGAAATGTAATGCTAACATCATGCTAGCATCAACACAAATTGTCATTCTGCCAAAAGAAACTTGATGGTATGAAAAATGGAAAGATATCAGAATATGCTTAATGTGATAGAATAGTCTTTGTCTGAATTACATTGTCTGAATATTTTATTTTCACTAGAATTTATGAATTTCAATGGTAAATTGAACACCAGTTGGAGAAGAGGCTATTGTGATTTTATTAAGGCCACTAGCCTCAAATCAAAAGTCAACGACTTAATGTGCCACCGGTAGGATGGGGTCGCTAGTGATTGTGATACGGTTGTCAACGAACAAACATAAAACCATCAGTCGATCTAACAGTCCCACCAGGGCTTGCAATCATAGGCACTTGTAGATACGAGAAAAAATCACACCGTTCACTCCCCCCTGCCACACCTTTTTTTTATTTCCAAAAAAATTGATTTTATTTCAAAACTAAAAAAATGACTTTAAAAAAAGCTATACGTGTTCCTAATGCAGGTGATCATTTAATGGAAATTATGGGTTGTACATAGTACAATCATGTAGATTGTCGTGCAAAATACTTTGGCCCCTAAATTATATTTTGTTTGCAATTACTTGGATTTTAACAAACTAACAGATGATCGTAAGATTTTTGGCCATTTTGAATCTAACGATGATGCTTGTTTCACTCTAAGATGAGTTGATTTTTCCTCAAGGCCAACTCTCTTAGATTTTGGATAAAAAGCTACAGATTTAGTGCTTTGATACCGTGATGGATTTGACGATTGAACCCCACAACTCCCATAAGTCACCTATAAGAAATTATCTTATCACAAAGAAAGATCAAAGCAAGATGAATTTTCCTAACAAATTTGAGAAATTATATTGATGCAATAACTTGAATTAATTATTACAATGAAAGGTGAATGCTTATAAAAGAAAAAAAGGAAAATCCTAGATGAGGATTTGATTAGATTGCGACAAGAGTCATTATCATATGCATGAGACAATAAGACCTATAATTAACCCAACCTACTCATAAAAAATAATCTTAAATTTAGCTTAAGCAATTAAAGTAAAAAGGACCTAATTAATTATTAGGTGATTACATATTTACTCCAATAAGAAAGGTGGTAAACATAAACAAATTTGAAGATACAAAGTAGAAAAAAAGGCTCTAAAAACCTAGAAATGAAGTTGTAATGTGTTGCAACCTATTGAAGATTTAATTGTTTATTTCATTTCATATTTATGTCATGTAAACAATAATATTTTCAATAAAGATTTCATATTTTCATATATAAATTTGTGTTAGGTATTGTGTTATTTACCCCTTCATCTAAAATTTAAAATATTAGAAGTTGACATTCTTATTAATTTATAATAATGACATTTAATTTAGATTACTCATAATATGCATTTAATTTAACAATTAAATATAATTTTTTAAAACTAAAATATTTATTTATATTTTTATACCTATATAAATTCATTAAAAAAATTATAAATGTATCTTTTTTCTAGCAAATAGATTTTAGGTTACCATTAGCCATTTAACTATTTATATAAATACTCTTTCCTTCTTAATTCTAGGTAGATTAGCTTTTCTCTAGAGGGAGTGAATTTTACAAACAATTGATTAAATATGTTAATGAAAATAAGTAGATGAGTTTGCTTCATTAACAATGATTCATAAATGTCATATCTTACCACCCACCCCATCTTTATCTCTTCCCAAACCATACTTTTATTCCCACCACCATGAAAGCAAATGACTTTTCTCTTTGGTAATCCATGTTCATATTCAGTGTGATTTGATTATCTTCACATATTTCTCTTCTTATTCAATTTTATCAATGTTTCGATTCATAGAAGGGGTGTAATTGTAAATATTTTATTGGTTGGTGTGTGTGTATTAATAAAGTAAGTGTATTGTTGGATTATAGAAAGTGAAGTGATTATAAAATTTTATTAATTGAGAAGTTTAGTCAGCAGATACATATAATTCAATATATTATTATTTTATGTTAATAAAATGATGTTATAATAGAAATATTTTTCTTATTAATATTTAATAAAAGATTAGTTGTAGATAAATATACTTATTTTTCAAATTATAAAAATGAATGGACTATGCCCCTTTTAGTTTACTCAACTTCCTTTTTAGTTTACTCATCCTCTTATTCACACTTATAACTAAAAATACAATTAAAAACTTCTTACTACATCTTTCTCAAAGATACCTACAATTTAAAAAAAGTTTAATAAACCAATTTCAATGTCCCTAGAATACTAGCACATAGAACTTAATATAATAATTATTTCTTATTATTTGACTTAGATTTTGCAGGCTAACGTACAAATATGTCAATGTCTTGGTACATATAAGCAAATTTAAAGATCCCATTTCTCTAACTTGCTTGGGAATCAAGAAATGGCTTGCATAGTATATTATATATAAATCTACGTAGTGATGCATACAAACAAACAATAAAAGGACCCCACATCTCAAAACTTACTTGGGCATCAAGAAACCTCTAATATATAAATCTAGATTGGGAGTGGCTACATAGCCAAATCTCATTTGATCATCCAGTTCTTAAGTTGCCTTCTATTTTCTGCAATTTATCAGATTTTCAGCTGCTTGATCTCTTTTTGCTTTCAGCAATGAATAGTTTTCACTGTTAATGTACAGTTTAGATTTAATACTGGTCATATAGTAGAAGCTTTTAATATTAAAATTTATGCAGAAATTTATACTGTGGCCAAACTATGTGAATTGCAAATAGATATGTTATGGCTGTGATGATCATTGAAATAATTGTCTGATCATACTGAAGACAAATTTCGCTGGCCGCTCTGATGCCATACCTTTCATTTTCTAAAACTCAATTTCAGTATTTGATTTCATAGTCAAGTTTTTGTTTTCCATGCAGGATTAGATCTGTAAATATACTGTACTGTACACCATAGACTGTTTTTAATTTGTCTTGTATAGAACTGTTTCTTTTGGGTGTATTAAAGGGTTATTTTTAAGCATGATTTGGTTAAGAATTAAATGTTAATTTTAATTAATAAAAATACAATAAATATGTATCATTTTTTATATAAAATGGACTGTAAAAATTTTGTACGTACGTTTTTGATCATTGAATTGAATGATGTTTAAGTGAAGTGATATTTAAGTGTGATATTGTGTGACATTGCTGCAAACGCTTTTGTAGTGTTTAAACATAATGATGAGTCAAAGTGATAACACTGATCCATCCATAGATGATGATGATATGGCAGCATTTTTCAATCCATGTAACTTGTGCATGATGATGTGGCAGCACGGTCCTCAATGTTGATGATGACATGGCAGCACCTATCCATCTATGGCAAGCCCTTGACTTGGCAGAAGATTACATATGTGGGCTTATCTCACTACTTTGAGAGGTAGGATATGTCTATGTAATACCAAGGTAAATGTGGATCAGCTGAAAATTAACAAGGAGTTTGAGAAGCCATTTAGAAGCATTTAAGCTGAGCTTAGTGTTACTGTAATTAATCAGGAAAACATGTCTGAAGAAATCAGCAAGATTATTATACACAGGTTCTGTTGTTTTGTCACAGTTTGTTATTGGATCATGACTCTCTCTCTCTCTGGTGTGGACTGTTTTACATAGTTGTTTGAGTAGTCTTCTTTCTTGAGGCGTTATAGCTCAAGTTTCAATTGATGTGATCTCTATTATTTTTTAGTTTTTCCTTTTTCAGACAAGTAGATTTTTACAGGATTGTTTTTAAATTTTTTTTGGTTTCAATTAGTTTAAATTGTTTGTAGGAGGACAAAGGGGTTTATGTTTACCTTCTATTGAAAATATTAAAAATAATTACTTTTAAATTGAACAATTTGTGCTGATTTTGATTTTTCTAATTAATTAATTTAAGTATTTGTTTTTTAAAGAAATTTAATGTAGATGGTTAAATTAATATGACCATTCATTTACATAGATAGGTAGAAGTTACTAGAAATATTTGAAGGTGTTATTGAATGGTCGAAATTAGAAATATTTATATTCTAATGAAAAATATTTTTAATGTTTTGTTTTTTGGTTTTGGATGTCTATCACTAATATACATGTAACTCTCATATATATAATCACAATGTCTTGCATATAATATATGGAAAATGTGACCAATAAATTAAAAATAATAAGCATAACATGTATTTTAACAACATGAAAAGGCATAAATGTCATGACCATACTCTATAAGAGATGAAACTTAAGCTTCATACTTATAGTTAGCAACATGACCATAGCATCATATTTATATATTAATAGAATTCTTGTTACAATTAGAAACACAATAGATTTAGCAATGTCATTGTAAGTTAAAATTCTAAACCCTATGTCGGTATTGGCATGGTGTGATCTGGTTTAAATGTGGTGTTGTTGTTCTTGCTACGAAGGTTCAAACCACATTGGGGTGTTATTGTTGAGTGTTTATGTTGGGGATGAGGTCCCCTGTTTGTGAACTCATCAATTCATAGTTTTAAATCAAAATAATTTACCCCTCTTTAAAAAAAAATCTAACCCTATACAAGATCATAGCAATCTATGCACACAAAAATGCATGATCAAATGTTACCTTATAGACAAAGATTGTACCTACTGCTCTTCATTTGTATGTATTTAACATAATATCTATGGTGTATCTTCACTCAAATGACGATGGTGGTGATATTCACAATGAGTGGAGAGATTTAACTAAGGAGATAGCAATGAATGTCAAACATGTCCTTTCTACATTACCAATATTTGTGTTTGATTCCCCTTGTAACAAGTTGAACGTGGATATCTATTAAGTTATTCATCTCAATTATTAAATTCCACAACCATAGACAATATCAACACAAGCAATCTAATGCTTATAAAATCGATTATATTCTTTATAGTTCAAAGTTCCAAGTTAACCAAATCATCATCCACTCTCAAATTGCACACCAACATTATGTGTTGGCCAACACACACTAGCACTTCACTATCCAAATAATTATCCTCACTATCATGTAATTGTGTATGCCTGGCATAAGTAGACACATTGCATGCAACAAATGTTTTCAACAGCTTTAGCATCCTTCTATTGTAGAGTATAACCATATTATTTGTTGCATATAATTCATAGATGCATCAAAAATCATGTTCCTCAAGGTTCATGTAGATGATTATTCACCATGTGAAGACTTGTCAATTCTCATATATTGTTGGTGCATTCCTAATGCTTATTAAAATTTCACTAAATCTAACTATTTTTTTATCATGTACCTTTTGATATCTAAAAATGTGTCCAAGATCAAAATTTTATGGAATATAGTCCACAACTCTTTAGCATAAGTATTTCCTAAAAACAAGGAGAGTAGAAACACATTAAAAAATAGTAACATTGCATACTATATAATATTTGACTCATACATTTAAAAATTGATACAAAGCTTGCATTAATAAATTACATGATACTTGAATACAATGGTATGTCCTTAATAAGAGGTAATTGGGTGATATCACCAATAATATATGTCACATGTGGAAGAAACAATCATTTCAAGTGGTTGTTGACATCAAAAAATAAATGGGGCCTAGATATAGCTCATTTCATCAATGGGAATCTATTAAACTTGCTTCAACTCTTCCTATGCTATAGCTAATGATTAACCTCTCAAATACCATATATCATTGTTAGGAATATTCAAGTAATATGTATGAATCATACTGGTGCATATGTTTGAAACCTCAGAAATTGGTGTTTTATCTTTTAGGAGATAGAACTAGGGGTTTAGGACCTATTTCACTTAGTTCATTCAAGGATACCTTATAGATCTCAATCCAATGATAGAATGAGGGAAACAGATCTACAATAAGGTGTCCTGGGTTGTGATTAAAAACTAAAAGGGGGTTCACTACCAAGCTAGAGCTTGGAAAGACAAGAAATGTAAAAGATATGCAAAACCTAACTATATGACCTAGATTATGAAACTAAAATACAAAATAAAAGACTGAGAAAGTATAGCAGTGCACCTAGAAATTGAAGAGGCTTGAGTGAAGACCTGAAATTTTGGAAATACTAATTTTTGAAGCACATTGGGACTCATACACCAATAGGGGCGATTTAGTCCTAGTTTAGGGTTTTGGCCAAAATTGGAATCTAGAATTGTTGAATCGAGATCTACAAAAAAAAAGTCTGAAAGTAGGTATATTGGGACTCATACGCCACAAGTGGCGATTTAGTCCCAGTATTAGGGTTGATCTGAAATTCGGTAATCTTCTAATTCTTTCCTATAGCTTCTCTCCTATCAAATCTCTGATTTTGAAACACTAAATTCTGCTCTGTAGGTGACTTTTCGTGATCTTGCAAGTAAGGTGACAACTTTGATAACTTTTCAACCTTCACAACCTTTCTCTTTAATCTTTCTCTTTAATGAATCTTCAACCTAGATCTGCAAATCACACATCAAAGAGAGGGAAAAATGTTGTTTTGTTAGTGGATAGGTGTTTTCCTTGGTCAAACCTCATTTTGGTAATCAAACCTTGAGCAATGTTGCAACTCACCAAACCCTTGAACAAAAGCTTGTAATCTTCTACATGTAATTGCTAGCATGAATGTGGATCTTGAATCTTTGCTTGAATGATATAGATCTTGACTTGAATGCTTACTTGAATCATAAAATCCTACATCACAAATGTTAGCTAAAAAAAAAATGATGCATGGTGAATTTAACATGATGCTTGATACTAAGAATAATGCTCCAAAATGGTTGAAAATCACTCTTGAATGCTAGAATTCTTGATCTCAAAAGTGTTAGATGACTTGTAAACTTGCTAGGTGAAAATATGTGAAAAGACCTTGTATAAATTATACTTGTTTATGCCAAAAATTTCTCAAAATTACAACACTACAAGCCGACATCAGATCTACGAGAATAAAATCCCGCCAAGAATTTGAATTCAAATTAGGTCTAAGCTAAGTGGGACTCATATGCCAGTTGGGAAGTATGAGTCCCATTAGGCTAAGCTTGGGACACATTTTTCAAGAAATGTTTAATTTTATGCTAAATTCGTATCTAGGCCTTGAAACTTAGGTGGGACCCATACACCCAAGGTGGTGTATGAGTCCCAGATCACTAAATCTAATCCATACAATCCAAAATCATTAAATTATGATTGGTTATTTGATACATGCCGAGATTATCCTCAAAAAGATGTAGTAATTAAGGCTTGTGTATGCAAAATAGGACCAAATAAAACATAAAGAAGCCCAATTTTAGCAGGGAGGGCTCAAAAAAAGTGTGAAAATGTAGAGGGATGCATTTTTATATACTACAATGTTAAAAGTAGTGATTCATGTGGCACAAGGAACAACAAGGGGCTTTTACCATCATTTAACTTATTATATATTGCATGCCTAGTATAGTTAATAAGGTAAGATCTCCTTGTTCCAATTGAACTCCTTAGATGGTCATCTTAAGAGGTTCATTAACACCATATAATTCACATTTTCCATGATTGTGTTAAATGTAATGCACTGACTTTTACACAAATGACTTGTTGGTTGAGTGGATAGTGGAATTCATCTAAATTAGATTCCCAATCAACTTAACTTTATGAAACATATGATTATTTTTTGTAGAACATTTAGTAATTGAAATTGGTTTTAGTCATACTCTATATCAAAGTATTGTCAACCAATAAGTTGAATATTAGATAACTCTACATCTTTTTATTGAATTGGCCTAGAAAAAACCTATCACTCCATTTCTACATTATCATTAATAATATAATATTCAAGCCTACCATCATCAATATTATCACTTTTTAAAGTAACTAGTGTATGGTCTAAATTTCATACATGATATATATTTCTAATACTCGAGCCCAATCTGGAATTAAGACTTCATATGTTATTCCAATATTAATCATGATGTCATGGAATGGTTTATACAATAACAGACCATTCTATAAAAAATCGTCATACTTAGATGGTTTGCTATCTAATTGAATAATGTATAGGCCAAACTCTAAAAATTGTAAGTATATTCTATACTTTCCATTGCTCATGTTTATGAATGGGAAAATGACCAAGATGTTACAAATTTTTCCATACATAAATGATCTAATGATATAGATAATTTCATATATGCATGAATGAAGCTTAGTATAGATGAATCATCATCATGAAACTTGATTATAGAACTTAAAATGCCTTCCATCTAACATTGAGGAAAAATAATATCGTGAATTCTACAAGAGGGATTTTAAGAAACATATGACATATTGCTTGTGCACTATGCCATGTTCAATTATTATCTTAGTGAGGAACCTCATGTATCCATATAATGCAAAATCATTTAGGCTACAAGTGTGCAAAATCCCCAATCAAAATTTCATGATAATTATTTGAGCTCTTTTATGTAATTTTAGAGTCATATTTTGCCATATATTTTAGAATTACATGATAGATAGTATCAATTGAAAATCTTTTTTTTAGGTCTATATGGAATGTATATCTAGGTTGTGAACATTTACTCATTACGTCATATTTTTACATATTTTTCAAGCCCATTTTCATTGATGAATTTTTTTGGATCTAGTTTGTAATTTTCGAGTATTGTAATGACAAACATTGATTTGGTACTTTTTTCACAAGTATCTATGTTATATTTAGTATGAAATTCAACATGCTTTAACAAATATTTGCAATCTATTTAAATGGATTATTGCTCAAAATATTTTACTTACTATAAACTATAAATTTGTTGCAACTATTAATATAAAATTTGTAAATCCTAAAAAATTACAATAAACGATAACATTTTATTTCAATAAAAAAATTAAAACAATCTATATACATTGTAAATTTTTATCCTCATAAATTACCAATCAAATGGGCAAGTTTCCATTTTGATTTGAAATAAAATCTATATAACTCTAATGGGCTACAAAGAAATGAACACAATAAAGGTTACAAATATGAAGGTGATGAATAAGTTCAAGTCGAAGAAGTATATGCACTACACTTTGGTGATCGTTACCGCAGTTGTGTTGTCATGGAATTTCATATGGATCCACATGGTCTTAATGTTACTCAAACTTGGGATTTTAGCAATGCAATACATATCATTGGCAAGGTCGCAAATCATCTCTTAATTCATATTGGTTAATTTGAATTACTAAATAGCTTACAAGATTGGTCATTTTTTAAATATTTTTCGGAGGAAATAATACTCTTACAATAGAAGGGATAGAACAACCAATTATAATTCTTTATCATGAGAAAATAACCACTTATGACTTAAATTTAAATTTAACCCTAACCTAATCCTTATTATAATTAATATTAATACAATTCTAACAATAATTATAATATAATAATAAATATATAACAATACAATTAATATAATAATAATATTATATATTAACAATACCAAATTAATAATTTATTTCTTATCATTTGACTTAGATTTTGCAGGCTAACGTACAAATATGTCAATGTCTTGGTACATATAAGCAAATTTAAAGATCCCATTTCTCTAAACTTGCTTGGGAATCAAGTAATGACTTGCACACTATATTATATATAAATCTACGTAGTGATGCATACAAACAAACAATAAAAGGACCCCACATCTCAAAAATTACTTGGGCATCAAGAAACCTCTAATATATAAATCTAGATTGGGAGTGGCTACATAGTCAAATCTCATTTGATCATCCAGTTCTTAAGTTACCTTCTATTTTCTGCAATTTATCAGATTTCAGCTGCTTGATCTCTTTTTGCTTTCAGCAATGAATAGTTTTCACTGTTAATGTACAGTTTAGATTTAATACTGGTCATATAGTAGAAGCTTTTAATATTAAAATTTATGCAGAAATTTATACTGTGACCAAAATATGTGAATTGCAAACAGATATGTTATGGCTGTGATGATCATTGAAATAATTGTCTGATCATACTGAAGACAAATTTCGCTCGCCGGTCTGATGCCATATCTTTCATTTTCTAAAACTCAATTTCAGTATTTGATTTCATAGTCAAGTTTTTGTTTTCCATGTAGGATTAGATCTGTAAATATACTGTACATGTACACCATAGACTGTTTTTAATTTGCCTTGTATAGAACTGTTTCTTTTGGGTGTATTAGAGGGTTATTTTTAAGCATGATTTGGTTAAGAATTAAATGCTAATTTTAATTAATAAAAATACAATAAATATTTATCATTTTTTATATAAGATGGATTGTAAAAAATTTGTACGTACGTTTTTTATCATTGAATTGAATGATGTTTAAGTGAAGTGATATTTAAGTGTGATGACATTGCTGCAAACGCTTTTGTAGTGTTTAAACATAATGATGAGTCAAAGTGATAACACTGATCCATCCATAGATGATGATGATATGGCAGCATTTTTCAATCCATGTAACTTGTGCATGATGATGTGGCAGCACGGTCCTCAATGTCGATGATGACATGGCAGCACCTATCCATCTATGGCAAGCCCTTGACTTGGCAGAAGATTACATATGTGGGCTTATCTCACTACTTTGAGAGGTAGGATATGTCTATGTAATACCAAGGTAAATTTGGATCAGCTGAAAATTAACAAGGAGTTGGAGAAGCCATTTAGAAGCATTTAAGCTCAGCTTAGTGTTACTGTAATTAATCAGGAAAACATGTCTGAAGAAATCAGCAAGATTATTATACACAGGTTCTGTTGTTTTGTCACAGTTTGTTATTGGATCATGACTCTCTCTCTCTGGTGTGGACTGCTTTACATAGTTGTTTGAGTAGTCTTCTTTCTTGAGGCGTTATAGCTCAAGTTTCAATTGATGTGATCTCTATTATTTTTTAGTTTTTCCTTTTTCAGACAAGTAGATTTTTACAGGATTGTTTTTTAATTTTTTTTGGTTTCAATTAGTTTAAATTGTTTGTAGGAGCACAAAGGGGTTTATGTTTACTTTCTATTGAAAATATTAAAAACAATTACTTTTAAATTGAACAATTTGTGCTGATTTTGATTTTCTGATTAATTAATTTAAGTTTTTGTTTTTTATAAAAATTTAATGTAGATGGCTAAATTAACATGACCATTCATTTATGTAGATGGGTAGAAGTTACTAGAAATATTTGAAGGTGTTATTGAATGGTCAAAATGAGAAATATTTATATTCTAATTAAAAATATTTTTAATGTTTTGTTTTTTGGTTTTGGATATCTATTACTAATATATATTGAAGGTGTTATTGAATGGTCAAAATCAGAAATATTTATATTATAATGAAAAAATATTTTTAATGTTTTGTTTTTCGGTTTTGGATATCTATTACTAATATATATAATCACAATGTATTGCATATAATATGGAAAATTTGACCAATAAATTAAAAATTATAAGCATAACATGTATTTTAACAACATGAAAAGTCATAAATGTCATGACCATACTTTATAAGAGATGAAACCCAAGCTTCATGTACTTATAGTTAGCAAACTGACCATAACATCATATTTATATATTAATAGAATTCTTGTTACAATTAGAAACACAATATATTTAGCAATGCCATTGTAAGTAAAAAATTTAAACCCTATGTTGGTATTGGCATAGTGTGATTTGGTTTAAATGTGGTGTTGTTCTTGCTACAAAGGTTTAAAGTTCTAAACCCCATTGGGGTGTTATTGTTGAGTGTTTATGTTGGGGATGAGGTCTCCCATTTGTGACCTCATTGGTTCATAGTTTTGAATCAAAAGCATTTACTCCTCTTTAAAAATAAATCTAACCCTACACAAGATCATACCAATCTATGCATACAAAAATGCATCAAATGTTACCTTATAGACAAATATTGCAACTACTCATCTTCATTTGTATGTTTTTAACATAATATCTAGGTTGTATCTTCACTCAAATGAGAATATCTAATGAGTAGAGAGTTTTAACTAAGGAGATACCAATGAATGTCAAGGGTGTTCTTTCTACATTACCAATATCTATGTGGACCTTTTAATGCCAACCCTTGTGATTTGTGTATGGTTAGAGCCCAAGAAATTTGGATGGTAATTTGTGTTTGATTCCCTTGTAGCAGGTTGAATTTGGATATCTATTAAGTTATTCATCTCAATTATAAAATTCCACAACCATAGACAATATCAATGCAAGCAATCTAATGCATGGAAAATAGATTATATTCTTCATAGTACAAAGTTCCAAGTTAACCAACTCAACATCCACTCTCAAATTGCACACCAACATTATGTGTTGGGAACTAAGTTATAAATTGAGCAATGTTTTTCTTCACTTGTAGAGATGGAAGATATGTCTCATGTTCGTTATGCTAGTGTATTTGGTAGTCTAATGTATGCTATGGTCTATACTAAACCAAACATCACCAAGAAATGGGAGTCTTGTGTTGATATATGACTAGTCTTAGTAGAAAGCATTGGATATTAGTGATAAGATTCTTTAGGTACTTGTGTGGCACTACATAGTATTCTATTTGTTACTAGAGAGAATACTCATAAAATTTGGAGATCTAAGGGTTTATTGACACAAATTGGGTAAGAGATGTGGATAGTAGAAGATGTACCAATGGTTATGATTTTAGCTTGCTTGGGGTGCAATTAGTTGGATGAGAAAGTGATAGGCTATAGAAATTTTATCCACTACAAAGGAAAAGTACATGATAGCTATCCATGCTTGTAAGAAGGAAATTTGGCTTCATAGATTATGTTTGAATATTGTAATAAATCAGGGAGCACTTCAAATTGAATGTGACAATCAAAAGTGTCATCAACTTGGTTAAGAACTTGAATGTTCATGGGTGAATGAAGCTTCTAGATGTTTAGTTTCACTTTGTTCATAAAACGGTGGAGGATGGAAGGGCGATAGTTAAATAATTTGACACTTTGGTGAATGTTGTAGATGCATTGTTGGAGCTTGTGAGCAATGAGAGGTTTAGATGGTGCAGTGAATAAATGGGCCTCACGGATCTTAGCAATTAAATGTTGGTGTTCCTCATTTTCTCTTGCAAGGTGTTTGACAAGTGGGAGAATATTTGGAAAAAAGGTATTTCCCTTATGCTCTTTCCTATATATACAGTGGTTCAAAGTTTGGAGATGAATATGTTTTTTTATGATTATATGATTTTATAGAAGGTTATGATGTCAATATTTCTCCATACTTACATATTTTTTTCTCATATGAAGGCTTGAGCGTATTGATGTATTATAACCAAATTCGGTTCCACAAATACATTGGTTCGAGTTTTGGATGTTGGGTTTTTCCCAAAAAGAGTTTCTTAGGGTAATTGGTGTGTCATTGTTAGATCTTGCATGCTTGTCTCTCTAATTCAACTAATTTAGTTAATATAAGAATTTTTCCATAATTAACTTCATTTAAACTTTTATTCCTATTTTGAGGTAATGTCTTAATACATGTACCTAGCGATAAATGACAAACTATTGTATAAAGTTGGGATCATTCCATTAGCCTCTTTATTCATTTTCACATACATGCCTCTTTACATTTATCCTACTTATCCATTTATACACAACCTTATGCATTCATCTTATTTGTCTAATTATTGCACTTATCCATGTGCAACTACCTCCATTTGGCTATTTTGCATCACTCTACAACCAATGGAATATGCTCCCCTGTAGGCTACATCATAAAGCTAAAAGTATAGCATCACAAGAACACATAGGCCCCAAGCATATACTATGCCCTCTCCCATGATACCCTCAAGAATCCATTCCCATCTGACTGGGAACCCATTCCTACACGGATAAAGAACCAAAACACTAGCTACAACACTGCAGATAACTACAATTAGCCTCTCATAATGGTCTACCAGTTTGTTCCACCGGATCTCGTACTCCTCAATGCCTAAATCCTCGGTCTTGAAATATATGATAATAGCTGCCAACCCAAAGTTTGGATCATAAATTACCCTCTCACCATGAATCAAGATATAGAGGATATTGCATACGTCCTCTAGGGTCACTCCAGCCTCACCAGTGGGAAGATGGAAGGATCTAGTCTTTGAATACCATCACTTCACCAATTTTGTAATGATTCCTCAATTAGCCTTAATCTTAAGCATAAAGGTGATATAGTACAAGTCAAGTGCATGAAAAATGGTTTGCTTTCCCATACCCAAGTGATGTTGCAATTCCATAGATTTCAGCCAACTCTTGTGTGTATACAATAGAAGTAATATCTCCTACATTCAACCAAACAATTAGACCCCAATCATAACTTTTGGCTAAACCTATTTGACCTATATTACATACTAAATTTTTAAACATAGAATGCATTTAAAAACTGGCAATCAAATGTGTCACTTTAACAATCAAATGCATCAGTCTAATAACATGTGTCACAATTCAATTGAAGCGTGGAGAAATAGTTGAATCACTTTATTTACAAATATGGCGCACAAACCTACAAATGTGTCATTCCTTATGATGAATGTGATACAAAATTCTACATTTCTCCATTACTCTATTTTCAATCCCTAAATCTACATGCAAAAGAAAAAATTTCAAAGTCGGGATAGGGTACATACCATCATTAGTAGAAAAGAAGAAATAAATGACTAAAAAAACTACTAAAAATTGCATATAAATGACTAAGCTTGGTCATGTGACCATTAGTAGTTTATTGTCAGTCATTTGTAAAGCGACCAAATTTATGACTAACCAGTTTTAGTCATTTATTTGGTCATTTTGATTGATCAATTTAGTCATTAATTTAGTCATTAATTTAGTCATTGATTTAGTCATCTATTTAGTCATATTTATTCACTGAGCTTGGTCATGTTCAAAAATTAGTAGTTTATTACCAATCATTTATAATGTGAAAAAATTTATGACTAAAGCATTTTTAGTCATTTATTGGTTGTTTTGATTGATCAATTTGGTAGTATATTTTTAGTCATATATTTTGTCATATTTAATATTTACTAATTTATGTCAATTGGTAGTATATTTAGTCAATTTAATTATCAATTGACGTCAATTAGTAGTAAAAACAGCAATGAGAAGGTAAAAATAGCTAATTTTATTAATCAAAAAGATATTACATATAGTTGTGTAAGTTTGAAAATGGAGTTACAATTTGTTGTCCCAACATGAAAGAACTTGAAAATATTACAATACATTGTTCAAAGAGAAAATAACTTGTTGAAATATGCTCCAAAACCTTTCCTTTATGTTGTTCAACAACTTACAAAAGAATAGGAACATGACAGTTCTTTTATATCAAAACCTACAGTCCCTTACCCTTGTAATGCTTGTTGATCCTCTAACTATCATTTTTGCATGACTGTTCTTTTATATCATAACCTACAACCCCTTACCCTTGTAATGCATAACTACATGGTACATCCTTGTAAAGGAACTTTAATTCTATGATTGTGATAAAGCTCCAATCATCTGTAGGCTGCCCTCATTCTAATTATTGTCATCCTATGACCATGTTAACTATGACTTCATTGTTTCTCTTACCATTAAACTACCCCTTAAAAAAATTGATCATTTACCTCTTCATCTTCTTGTCTTGTTGGTTTCTTTATCACCAATCATGAATCCTACCAACTAAAATAAATTTGAGTCATTGTCCACAGCTTTCCTCCCTGACGGCAACTCCAGAAGAACAATGACATAGTACTAAACATCATATTTCTCATTAAGCCTTGAGGTTCTTGCATATTCAAGGTCAATGTAACCAATAGTACCCATAACATAGGTGGAGGTGTGAGTTTTGGCCAAGGAAATGCAATTGGCAATGCCAAATTCTAACAAATGTGCTTCAAAGTTGTCATCTAAAAGAATGTTAGATACCTTTACATCCCTATTCAAACAAAGCATAGGTTACAACCACGATGAAGATATGTCAATCCTTTTGTAGCACCATAAGCTATCTTTAGATGAGTATCCTAATCTAATTTAATCTTCTTTCATGTGCCTACACAAAAATTTAAAATGCTTGTTAGGTTCTCCTCAATCTATTTTGATCATAGGGTAGAAATATTGATTGGACTCGTATTTCATAAATCTAGCATGTTTCTACATAACATCATTTGCTCACCATGTAGGATGTCCCAAAGAATTCCATTTACCATGTAGTCATAAAATAGAAACAAGAAAAATATAGAACTGCATAGTACTAAAATAAAATTAAAAATGAACCAGGAAGAAAGGATGTTGAAGACATTAAACTACAGTTGGCCTCTCAACTGGATCCCATGATAGAAGAGACTACAATGGTTTTCATCGGGTTAGTATAGCATACATGAGTCCATTCCTATGTAAAGACAAATCTAATTAAGAAATTAGGGTATTAAAACAATGACTTACATTCATCAGATCAATGGCTTATGTAGTTGCATTTGGTATTATTGATGAAAGATTGGTTGATTTGAACTATAACATCCAAACACCAATTCATTTTCCTGACTTAATGCTACAAAAATCTCAAGTCATGAGATTAAAAGCAAAACCTATAATATACAATGTACATAGTACAAGAACTTTTCTTAACACATACTTGGTCATGAAATTACAAGCAAGTGAAGATAATGTAAAGGAAATCAACCATATGAAAACCTTCTCTACACTGCTAGTAGCTTCAGCATATGCATCTTGAATGTTTTCAGCAAGCCTGTGAAGAAAGATATTTGAAACTCTTCTTGCAGCCACAATAAATGGACAATGTTCTTGTGGAGAATATTGGTGATGCTAAATGAAACAATCTAAAAAATAGGCCTGCACTATAATAATGTGCACTACAGTAGATATCTAGTAATAATGAAAGGACAGATCCATCAAAGCATAATAGCAGGGATTTTTTTGTCATATGTTGTAGTTACAAGTGCCCTGCTAGACATACATGAAAATGTGGAAACAAAGACAAGGAAAATGAACTATTTCAAAAAATGTCAAGCAAAGAAATGTGATATCATGGAATGTCATAATTAAAGAATATGTTCAAAATGGGTTTTTTTGAAAAAGTCCTTAGAAAATTTTAAGAAAATGTAACTAGTGGGTGTAGATCCTAACTCTCAAACTTTGGAAGCATCCTTCCTTCTTGTGTGTGAATTGGAGCTTTGGATGAGGATATGAACATCCATCAAAAGCATATTTGGAAGTGGAATTTTATCAGATATTGTCATTGTAAGTTCCTCTAATTATAATAAAGATAAATAGTTTTACCTTGTTGCATCAACTAATGCAATTCTGATAACTTTTAGAGGATCGAAAATGCCAGCCTTTATCATATTGACATACTCACCTACAAGTTGCAACACAACATTAAACTTGTTAATTAGACTCAACATCTAAGAAAGAAAAGGAAACTTCAAACATTATCAATTTAGTAAAATATTCATCAATTTCAAAGATCAAAATAGTCAATGCTTCACTCTCTACATCCTCTGCTACAATCAAAAGAGGCCTTTGTTTCTGTGATAAACGAAACAAGAAACTATTTTATTTGTCTGTAATAAAAACATTGACTAAACATCTAGATAGATATTGTAAGAATCATAAATCAA
Organism: Sequoia sempervirens; assembly: GCA_007258455.2. Taxonomy (NCBI): domain Eukaryota; kingdom Viridiplantae; phylum Streptophyta; class Pinopsida; order Cupressales; family Cupressaceae; genus Sequoia; species Sequoia sempervirens. The sequence goes on along the minus strand of VDFB02062274.1, from coordinate 61,759 downwards.
TCATAGATACAACAAATCGTATGCTCTTCAAATATAACTCACCTCTAGTACTAGCTCCATCACTCGAACTACTACTTGCAAGCTTGCCACTTTCTTTTCATGTATCAGAACTAGAGGATTCTCCATTTCCTACTCTAGTTGAGTAAGATTAAAATATAAGAAAGAAAACAGTTCATAGTCCCATAAAGCTTGAAATATATTATTGGTCAATGCACATGGAAATAGCACAAATTATTGAGACAAGAAATAAAATGCAAATAGGAGGAGCATATTTTAAGCATACAAAGGAGAAGGAGCACCCATGTGACATGGTCCCTAAAATATTGGAATTCCCAATTCAACAACTCAAAACTTCGGTAAATGTTTGGGTCAAGACTGGTTAATAATTATTCTTCTAAAGTTTGCTTTCATTGTAATCAAGAAATACTTGTAATGAAAGTTAAACTTATACTTACTAAAATTATCTGTGTGGTTTAGAAGAATGGTGGGACCAATGATTTGTTAATCCAGATGAAATTCGGGCAACTAATACATTAATGATAAATAAAACATTTTTTGCTTCCATGGTAATTAGTCATAGGTTTCTAGGGTTTAATAATGCAAATGGTGGAGAAAGGTTATGTCTGCTCAAACAACGACAACTCTCAATCAAGATTATATTAAACAACATAATGTGGATGTTGTGCCCTTCATATCTATAGATTTATAGCCTACAGAACTTTGAAGGTATGGACTGTGAAAACAAATTTGCATCAAGCATATAGTAGGACACTACAAATAGTAGGATCTATGGAAATACCACATTTTGAATATTGAATAATACCACAATTGAATCAAGGAGGAGAACTCAATGAATTAAAAGAACTAAGTAACTCTTTAGTTTGATGCTATGTAACAAACTATCTATTTTAATGCAAATGATAAAAAAAAATTCAATTTTGGAAGAGAATAACAACTTAAAACATAATTACAAGGTTACATGCAAAGTATTTAGTTAATAAAAATGTGCATGCCATCGCGATATAAAAATGAATAATACTAGAATTCATATCCAAGTTGAATTTGTGATGCCATTTAATAGTCAGTCTCCAATAAATTTGGGAGTTGATGAAGATAAACCAACTCATAAAATCAAAACACCAAAGCAGTGTAGCAACATCAAAACTTGTATTTCCTAGCACCGTATCCTGAGAACTTGTGTAGATATAACCCTTGATGAGATCTATCAAGCTAGAAACAATAGCTTATGCAAAAATTTCTTTGAAATGTCTCATCAGCTTCCTTAATCTATAGCAAAGATTAGGAAGTCAACAAAATATGAAGATGAAAAATAGGATAAAAGAGCAAGTACTTTCCTACTTGGTGCAACAACCCCACTCATAAATGGATAAGGATCCCATGAGCTCCAAGCTAAAGTAATAAACACTACAATGATTTTAAGTATAAGGTCCTATTCTTTAGCATACAAATAGGAACTTCAACATCCAGAGGAAATGGACAGTATCCCAGAAGGCCAAGGCATTAAGAAAAATTGATGTGTCCACCCTGAATGTATTAATATAAACCATCAAAAGAATTTAACATTCTCTCAATACAATAAGAAACCTAGCTACATTCTAGAATATTGGAAATAAGAAAAAATTACAAATTTTTAAGAAGTAAGCAAACATGGAATTTGACATTGTGAAAAAAAGTGTCATATCCAAAGTAGAACATTCAGTGTTAACCCAACTACCCCAATAGCAAGCACCGTGAAAGTGATAGTAGAAACCTTAGACTACAAACAAAAAAGAAAGAACCAATCCTCAATTGCATTTCATAATCCTTAGAAATATAGAATATATAAATAATTATATCTATTCCTACAATCAAATTATCTAGCAGGGTGATCCCACAATACTGGTTTACAATTTTTGGTCAAACTAGATACTAAACTAATTTTTTCTAACTAAATCTTCACTTTCAAGCAACTATAGCAGCTAAACAGTGAAGAATTTGAAGATGGTGCAAACTAGTGATTTGTGACATTTTTTTTGTAGATTCTAAATATATTTTTTTCAAAAAATTTGGAATAAAATTACACTTCTTTTTCCATCTCCTTCGAAAACTAGTTTTTTCAGTAAACACCATTTTTAAGGAGTGATGCTCACCATATACAACATAAATTTTTTTCCATGAAGGATAAAATTCTAACTTTTTTGAATTTAGATTTGTAACTACGATATCTAGTGCACATAATTGGTTTCATAGCATTTCAGTGAATATTTTTTCCTTAATCAAGTTTCGAAGTCAAACCAATTACAATTCAGACATAGGCGGACCATATACAACATAACCTTTTTTGTATGTATCAAAATTCATTTTTTTTGTTGGATCAAGGACATCAATATCTAGTGCACTGATATTCTTCAAAAAAAAATTGATAATTTGCTATTTTTCCACTTGTGCAGAACAAAGAGCTTAATTTTTAGTTAAAAACCTATGTTTAATCAAACTAAAAAACAAATACATAATAAAACTAAAACATATTAAAATTATATTCATTGGATAGCTCGTTTTGAGGACTACCATCATCCAATTGGTTTTGTGAAGTATCCTCCATTTTCATCCTCAACTCAAGCTTTGAAGGAAAAATTTTTGGAGATTTTTGGTTCCAGAGGAAGAGAAGGGGGGAAAGGGGGGGTTCGAGCGAAACCGCCCTTGGAGGTTCGCTCAAACTTGGGTTCCACTGAACCAGGGTTCGAGTAACCCCTCCACTTTCCTTTTTTTTTCGGAATGGTGGGGACCGGCCATTTTATAAGTTTCTCAAGGTTTATGAACCTTTTTTCTCAACCAAATGTTAGATTCAAACCCCAAAAACCAATTTTTTTCCATGGGGGCATTTTTTGCAATTTTCCTTCCTCACTGGAATTGTAAACCAGTTTTGTGGGTTTACCTAGCAGGCATTATTTTTTTGTTATTTTAAGCTGAAAACAATTTTCAATTGCAAATTTTGGATATGTGGGAATTGATTATAAAGTTACAAATCATAAGATCTCTTTGGAATCCCTCCATCCTCCAAAGTCATCTTGGAAAATAGTGACTTAACAGATAGATTATAAATCTAATAGATTACAATTTCAAATGTCTCTTATTCTATCTGTGTAATGAAATTTCCTTAGGCAAAGGTCTCTTTTTGTGAACAAGAAATCTTGGAAATTTGATTCATGTACATTCTACACACATAACTTCTAATCCTTCAATGCTCTAAATTTGTTTCTTCCAGATAGTACCACATGGTGCTTCATTAAACATGTCTTTTACTAATTTGTGTATTGTTTTAATACAAGACATTTCACATTGGAAAAAAATGATAAGACAGAGCAAGGACATGTATCATTCATTAGAGCATAAGACAATATTCTCGAAGTGCCCCTACAACATCATTCTATAACATGTCAAGTGAAGCAATTCACTATCTCAACTTATAAAATAAAATTAAACAAATTTAAATCCCAAATAATTAAGTGGGAGTAACTATGGAAGGCCTTAACAGAGCTTCAAGTAATTGCAATTGGTAGTGTCAAGCCAAATTCCACTACCTCAAGCCAAAATGGGAGCTTTGGAAGAGGGTATGGGCACACATCAAAACATAAAGGATAGAGAATTTATTTTTGATGTTATGTACTTACAACTACCCTTGTAGATATGTAAGAAAAATGGGAAGCATAGACAAGGCACACAAATTGTTTGACAGGATACCTAAAAGTAGAAATGTGGTCTGATGGCCTGTAATGATTGCAAAAAATGCAAAAAATGGATTTTTTGAAAAGTCATTAGAAACTTTCAAGAAAATGCAATTGGCATGCATAAAGTAGACTCGACCACCTCTCTCCCTACCTCGATCAAAACAGGATCTTTGGAGTAGGTTATGGACATCCATCAAAGCGTAATGGAAGGGGGTGTTTTGTCAGATGTGATAGTTGCAACTGCCCTAGTAGACATGTATGCAAAATGTGAAACCATAGACAGGGCACGTTCTATTTGATACAATGCCTCAAAGAGATTGCATCTCATGGGATGCATTGATTGTAGGATATACAAAAAATGGACTTTTTGATAATCCCTTACAAACTCTCAAGCATATGCAATTGGCAAGTGTAAAGCCAAATTTCACAATATAAATAAAGAATCCCCACTACAACATCATTCCTCCATAACACATTAAGCAAAGGTCGTGGGTAGAAAACACAAATGGTACATAGAGCTAGAAAACACAAGCAGTACAAAGGGCTCAAAAGAAAAAACAATTGCTTATAGCAGTCCAAAAAACCAATATGCCCACAAAACATTCTCATGAGAAATCATAACAAAGGGACATCCATCAAAGCATAATAGCAGGGACTTTTTGTCATTTTTTGTAGTTACAAGTGCCCTACTAGACATACATGAAAATGTGGAAGCATAGACAAGGCAAGCGAATTGTTTCCAAAAATGCCTCAAGGAAATGTGATAGCATGGAATGTTGTGATTAAAGAATATGTTCAAAATGGGTTTTTTTGAAAAGTCCTTAGAAAAATTTAAACAAATGCAACTAGTGGGTGTAAAGCCCAAATCATCAACCATTAATCTATCCACAGAAAATGAAACTTGCTTAAACCCTAATAATTACACCCATAAATTGTTGCTTCAATCTAAATTTACAATAAACAAAATTTGAAAATATCAGGGTTTAAGGGCTTACTTAGATTTAATTATTAGGGTTTAAGTAAATGAAATGTGCTTAAACCTTAATAATTACACCATAAATTTTTGCTTCACTCTATTCACAGTAAATGAAATTTGAAAATATCAGGGTTTTAGGGCTTACTTAGATTCTTGAGTTTGAACAAAGAAAACCTTGAAATGGCATCAACAACATCAAATACAATGCAGTCCATAGTCGTCGCTGGAGATAGGTACTCTAAAACCCTCGACAAAACCTTATTTTCAAGCTACAACTTGCCAAATTGGAGAAGTGAAAGGTCAATACTAGTGAGGAAGAGTTTGGAGGAGCGGGAACCAATACTAGCAGGAAAAGCAACAAAAAATTGTGAAAAGCAACCAAAAAAATCGCAAAAAATTATGAATGACTAAGATTCGTTTAATCGTAAAAAATTAATTTAATAAATATAATATAAAATATAATTAATATATTATATATATTTGTATATTAATATAATAGTAATATAGATAAATTATATATAATATAATTATATTTATTATTATATTTAATGAAAATATATATAGGTTATATTATTATATGTGTATTGGGACGTTTGCAGTCAATTAATATGCAATGCAAAAATCTTATAGTTTAATTGATCTTTGGAGAGATTAGGAAAAAGAAAGAGAGATAGATGGGGAGACAATTCTATATAAAGAGAGGAATATATACTAACACTTGCACCCAAAGGAGGTTCAAGGATCGCGTTGATAGAAAACTATATGTATGTTAATATGTTGGAGAGTATGTGTTTGTGCATGGATGTGCTACAAATTCTAGATGCATGTGGCTAGTTTAAACAATTAATAATAAGTGCTAAATAATGGAATGAAATAAATTTAGACAAATCTAGATTATGGCTCCCTAACATACTTCGCACTCTTGGGCTTGGATGTGGTGAAGTTAGAGCTCCTTAACATGCTTCCTCTCAGACCCCATCATGGTGGACTATGGGAATAGCACTATTGATTCTTGATTCTTTGAATGATCTATTCAAATGGATTGAAATAATTGATAATATATATATGTATTATATGTACCATAACTCTTATTGAATCACTAGTAGAATTATATGTTATCTAACATGATTGCATGATTGAATTATTTGTGTGACTAATTATTTAGTCATTTTTATTTGTGTGACTAATTATTTAGTTTTGTTTTTTACCCCATGATCAAATTAGTCATTTATTTAGTCATTTGTAGCTATGACTGCAAAAAATTAGTAGAATTTAGTCATGTGACTAAAAATTTTAGTCACGCAATCATTTATTTGCCAAATTCTACTAGTGTGTGTCTCTTGAATCTATTGGTTTCCTATAGATTCTTACTCATGCTCCTCGATGGTGCTCTTTAGAATCCCCACCATAGTTTCGCACCAAGTCTCCTCTAGCTCACTACACTCCTCTCCAAATCTCAAAAGCAATATGCACAAATGAGGATTATTTCCCCACCAATGGCCTATATATAGAGTTGTAATGCCCTAATGGACCCCAATTTTGCACTACATACACCACCCACGTCACCCTACTACTACCACTGATAACCTAATTTCCCTGCAACTATAATTTTTCATAGTCATCTCATCTAAACACATTAAATCGACTTATCAATAGATTTGGCTTGTTTTCCAAAATTTTCACCAAATTTCTCGAGGGGGCACCACACTATCCCGCTATCACCAGGACACACTAGGGCAAGTCTTGAGCAAAATTTTCTTAATTTTTCTTTGAAACAACACTCAAAATCACATTATCTCAGAGGGGAAAATGTAGATGCTAAAAATTATCCTAACCTGTAAGCAACACTTTTACACTAATTTGTGTCTTATCTATATGATTAAATAATTGTCAATTTTTTATTTATTATCAAATTCATATTCTGCTATTTATTTAACTAAGTCATATTACCATTATTCTTCTAAAGTAATTAAATAAATTATTATTATTATTTATTTAATTATCCATTATCCCTTTCTTAAATTAAATAATTACTTTAATTATTTAATTGTCCTTTAATTCTTCAACATTGTCCATTCTCCATAAATAAATAAAATTATTTATTTTATTTATTTTATTCCATTTGCACATGCCTTTAATTAATTATTAAATCTCATGCATTTCCAACTCATCTCTGACTAAGACTTAATCTCAATCAAAAAATCAATCAATTTCAATCTACTAAACAATCAAACTTGTTCACTAATAATCAGTTTGAGTTATCTCCATAATTAGTTCTCTTAGCTAAATCATGCAATCAACTGACTAATTCATACACTCGATTCACTAAATCATGCAGCCAGTTAACATATCAATCAATTCCTCTCATCAATTCTACACCATCAATCTTTTCAGTCCTTAAATCTTGACTGTCCATCAAACTTGAATTTTCTATAAAAATAAATCTTCAACCTCATTTGCAATCGAACCATGATCTTCAATATTTTTATATCATATGAACATTTGAGCATATTGTAATTGTGATCATGTTCATTTGAGCTTATTGTAATTGTGCACACATAAAATCTAAGAGCAAAATAGCTTACAAAGCAAAATTGAGAAAGACAATGGAGGTGATTCAATGTTTGATGTGAGAAAAGGTATATGATTTGATTTATCTTTCATGTTTCTTGCATTTATTTATTCTTTAATGATAGATTGGAATTGGTTTGCTTGAATCTAATAGTCATATGGTTATTTTTTATGATTCTAGTATATTTTCCTGATTTTTTGTCAAAAAATGAGAAAGGAGGGAAAGGAAAAAACTTAAGCAAATTTGAAGATACAAAGTAGAAAAAAAGCTCCAAAAACCTAGAAATGAAGCTGTAATATGTTACAACCTATTAAAGATTTAATCCTATGTTTCATTTAATATTTATGTCATGTAAACAATAATATTTTCAATAAAGATTTCATATTTTCATGTGTAAATTTGTGTTGTTGTGTATCGTGTGATTTACACCTTCATCTAAAATATAAAATATTAAAGATTGGGATTTGTATTATGTCTAGAGATGTAACTTACAACCACAACACTTAGATGTCAGCATTTTCATGTACACAAAAACACCAAATTAAGGCTCGGGCTAATAACAGATCCTGACCATTGACATTTGGATAACATATTGTGATGGGATTATAGAACAAAATGAATTAAAAACAAAATCGTCCATAGAAATTTCAATTTCAAATAATAATGGCCACTATAATAGTGTGATGAAGACTATGTGTGCCCAATTATGGTGCGAATAAAGACATTATTCCTACTTAATGGGCTTGGAAAATCCTTAGTGTAAATCATTTATGTTTAATTGTTATTCTCTGAGGTTCATATTACAAGCACTGCTCAACTGGATACATCCCATTATTGAAAGAAAGCCAGGCAATAATTGTCAATTTTTTAATTATTATCAAATTCATATTCTACTATTTATTTAACTAAGTCATATTACCATTATTCTTCTAAATTAATTAAATAAATTATTATTATTTATTTAATTATCCATTATCCCTTTCTTCAATTAAATAATTACTTTAATTATTTAATTATCCTTTAATTCTTCAACATTGTCCATTCTCCATAAATAAATAAAATTATTTATTTTATTTATTTAATTCCATTTGCACATGCCTTTAATTAATTATTAAATCTCATGCATTTCCAACTCATCTCTGACTGAGACTTAATCTCAATCAAAAATCAATCAATTTCAATCTACTAAACAATCAAACTTGTTCACTAATAGTCAGTTTGAGTTATCTCCATAATTAGTTCTCTTAGCTAAATCATGCAATCAAATGACTAATTAATACACTTGATTCACTAAATCATGCAGCCAATTAACATATCAATCAATTCCTCTCATCAATTCTACACCATCAATCTTTTCAGTCCTTAAATCTTGACTGTCCATCAAACTTGAATTTTCTATAAAAATAAATCTTCAACCTCATTTGCAATCGAACCATGATCTTCAATATTTTTATATCATATGAACATTTGAGCGTATTGTAATTGTGATCATATTCATTTGAGCTTATTGTAATTGTGCACACATAAAATCTAAGAGCAAAATAGCTTACAAAGCAAAATTGAGAAAGACAATGGAGGTGATTCAATGTTTGATGTGAGAAAAGGTATATGATTTGATTTATCTTTCATGTTTCTTGCATTTATTCGTTCTTTAATGATAGATTGGAATTGGTTTGCTTGAATCTAATAGTCATATGGTTATTTTTTATGATTGTAGTATATTTTCCTAAATTTTTGTCAAACAATGAGAAAGGAGGGAAAGGAAAAAACGTAAGCAAATTTGAAGATACAAAGTAGAAAAAAAGCTCCAAAAACCTAGGAATGAAGATGTAATATGTTACAACCTATTAAATATTTAATCCTATGTTTCATTTAATATTTATGTCATGTAAACAATAATATTTTCAATAAAAATTTCATATTTTCATGTGTAAATTTGTGTTGTTGTGTATTGTGTGATTTACACCTTCATCTAAAATATAAAATATTAAAGATTGGGATTTGTATTATGTCTAGAGACGTAACTTACAACCACAAGACTTAGATGTCAGCATTTTCATGTACACAAAAACACCAAATTAAGGCTCGGCCTAATAACAGATCCTGACCATTGACATTTGGATAACATATTGTGATGGGAATATAGAAAAAAATGAATTAAAAACAAAATCATCCATAGAAATTTCAATTTCAAATAATAATGGCCACTGTAATAGTGTGATGAAGACTATGTGTGCCCAATTATGGTGCAAATAAAGACATTCTTCCTACTGAATGGGCTTGGAAAATCCTTCTAGTGTATATCATTTATGTTCAATTGTTATTCTCTAAGGTTCATATTACAAGCATTGCTCAACTGGATACATCCCATTATTGAAAGAAAGTCGGGCAAGTAGAAGCAGCTTCCTACACCAATCTAGGTAGGAGAGAGATGCAAAAAAATCTTAAACACCTTTAGCTATTATAGATTTAGACACACATACATATCATAAACAAATAAATAATGAAAATCATAACACAAAAGTTTACATGGGAAAAACCCTTTCAAGAGAAAATACCCCACACTCCAAAACACAACTCAATTCTATTATTTAGCAACAATAAACAATATAATTGCAAAGACATGCTCTTGCAGGAGTCTTCACACTTCTTCTCAATTTTGGAGTAATTTTCACAGCATAACGATACTTCAATAAAACAACATACAACTCCAAAATACAAGTGCTCAATATATATGAGCTTACAATGCATTAGTTAGGAAATTCTAAAATTGAATTCCAAATATTGAAGATGCAACATGAAAAGTGCTAAAAAAAACTACATATGCATAATGGTAAGTTTTCAAATGTCACCACATGCAATATTGCAACAACCAATTGTCACTAAACCTCCACATGTAAAAGATGCACTTACCAAAATATAACTACACCTTCAAAGCTCACATTCCATACAAACTCAACATGAAATATAAATTACCTTCATGCACAACTCCACCTATAATTGCAACTTTCCAACTTGACTCCTTAAAAATAGAAACTGCAAGTTGTAACTCACAAGGAAATCATGAGATAATTATCAAATATACTTCCATATTAAATAATTAAACATACTACAGAAAAAAATAAAAAGTTGAGACACCTTTTTCACAACATTCTCCTACTTGTCAAACACCTTTGAAGAATCAATGGAAGTAACAAGATTTAACTGCTAGAGGTCATGAAGCCAATAGACTCTTAACACCATCTGAACTTCTTTATGCTCATTGGTTTTGCAAATGCATCTACAACATTCTTCAAGGTGTCAACCTTCTCCAACTTCACCTTTCCATCTTCGACCATATCATGAATAAAATGATATTGAACATCAATATGCTTTGTTATGGCATGGAAAGTAGGATTCTTTTCCAATCAAATGGCACTTTTATTGTCACAACAGATAGTAATTTGTCCTACATCAAAACCAATATTAGAACATAAAAGCTTAAGCCAAATGGATTCTTTGCAAGCATGAGTAGCTACCATGAACTCTACATCTATTGTATACAAAGCGACTACAACCTTCCAATTACTCATCCAACTAAGGGCACCACCAAACATCGTGAATACATCTATGCTAGTGGATCTTCTATTGTCAATATCTCTTGCCCAATCAAAATCCACAAACCATGAATACAAATTGAATGTTGAGGTTTAATAGGATAACCATGAAAACATATTGCATACTTGAAAGTACCCCACAAGTATATGAACACTCTCTTAACTACATCCCAATGTACCCATCTAGGATTAGCCATAAATCGACTAAAGACTCCCACTACTTGGGAAATGTCTAGCCTCGTACAGACCATAGCATACATCAAACTCTCAACAACACTCAAATATGGTACTTTTTTCATGTCCTCCATCTCAATAGGAGATTTTGGATAATCCTCCATAGAGAGCTTTGTCTCATGCATTATAGGAACAACTAACTAGACCTGCAAGTTGTCACAATGAATCTCCCCAACACTAAATTCACATAATTCCTCTCACTTAACCAAAGATTTTTGTTAGCTCTTTGTCTCTTTTGATCTCTATCCCCAGAATATACCTTGTTGCACCTAGATCCTTCATCTTAAACTATGTTGACAACTGAGACTACAAATTTGAAATCAAACTTTACCATTCCCAAAAAACAACATATCATCTACGTACAATGCAATTATGAGAATGCAACCATTATCAGATTTGTAATAAACACAATGGTCATATTTAGATCTCATAAATCCAAACTCAACACAAAGGTGTCAAATTTTTGGTACCACATCCTAAGAGATTACTTAAGACTATACAAAGACTATCAACTTGCATATCAAATGTTATTTACCTTTAACCACAAAATGCTCTAGCTATGACATAAATTTCTTCCTCCAAGTCACCATGAAGGAATTTCATCTTCACATCCATCTATTCCACTTCTAGATCATATATGTTGCTGCAAGTGATAACAAGAATTAGATAGATTTCAACTTCACAACAATAGAGGAAATCTCGCCATAGTCAATTTTCTCCACCTAAGAATACCCCTTAGTGACCAATTGTGCCTTATGCTTCTCAACACTACAATATGGATTGGATTTCCTCTTGAACACCCATTTACATCCAATGAGTTTCAGTCCTTCGGGAAAAGGTACTAGATCCCATGTATCATTTTTCTTCAATGCAGCCATTTCTTCATCCATGGATTTCATCTAGGTATCTACATCACTCATACCCATAGCCTCTCTAACAGTCTTAGGCTCATCAGTGTTAGCAATCAAAGCAAAAATGCAATTGGAATCCAACAATGAATAACCAAACCTCTCAAGTGAATATCCAAACCTATCAAGTTGTGGCCTATCTCTGGTAGACCTCTAAATTTCTAAGGTTGAGGTTCTTCTTCTTCTTCAAAACTTTCAAAGATTATCAAACTCTCCTCATCATCAGGTTCAATAGGAATATGTAGTTCTTCTTTCATCGAAGTAAGTGGAATCTGAACTACCTCTTCTATTTCTCCTCTTTCTCTTTCAGTAACTCAACTATGGAAGGTTTAATCTCTCTGAAAATTACACTTTTTCTATAGAGAACCTTATGGGCCTCTAAATCCCAAAGCTTGTACCCCTTCACACCAATACCATAGCTGATGAAGATACATTTAACTTCCTTGTTCTCCAACTTAAACCTCTTTTGAAATGGAACATGAGTGTAAGCTTCACAACTAAATAATCTAAGATGTCTCAATGAAGGCATTTTACTAACCACACCTCCATGGGTGTCTTTTCAACAAGAGCCAATGTAGGAGACCTATTGATCAAATAACATGTAGTGGCTACCGCTTTAGCCCAAAACTCCTACTCAAGGCCAGCACCACTTAGCATACTCCTAGCCCTCTCCATCAACATCTTGTTCACGCTCTCTACAACTCCATTTTGTTGTGGGGTGTATGGATTTGTCTTAATGAATTTGTCTTATGTCTCTCAATCTCGTTCTATTTACAGAACTTGTCAAACTCTGCCAAACAAAACTCACCACCATTGACAGTCCTCGAGCATTTAATTTTTCTACTAGTCTTATTTTTACAAAGGCTTTAAACTCCTTAAACCAACTAAAGACTTCATCTTTACGTCTAAGAAAATAAATGAATGTCCTTCTACTATAATCATCTATGAAAGAAATAAAATATATAGATTTTGGAAATGAAGGAACATTCATAGGACCAAACACATTTGCATGAACATAGTCCAAAACCCCAAAAGACTTATATGAGAACTAGAGTAAAAAGAAACATGGTGTTGTTTTCAATAAACACAATGTTCACGAAAGTTGAACTTGAGATTACAATCATCAAGACAAGGCTCTTATTTTTCAAGGTTCTAAGACCCTTCTCACTGATGTGACCAAGTCATATGTGTCATAGCATTATGTTCTCTACAAGAAGCTTCATTTCCATGGAATCAGCACCCTTTAGGTACCCAAAATGCACAACCATCAAGATGTAGCTAAGTATACAAACTTCTTCTTTGCACAATTTGATGATGAGGATGAAGAATCCAAAGATCTCTTCTTTGGTGTATCAAAAGAACTATTATACTAAATTATGCATGCATCTAGCTTGTACAAGGTGCTAGTATGGACACCCTTAGCCAACACCATAATTCCTCTCATCATCTTACATCCTCCACTTAAAATTTCACAACTTGCACTCCTTCATCATTTATTCTACTCACAAAAAGTAGGTTTCATGCCAAACTAGGAATGTACAAGACACCATCAATCCCCTTCACTCTTTCATCAAGGAATTTGATTTTAACTCTTCCAAGACCAATGATCTTCGAGTGAGAATCATCACCTAGATACACCTTCCCATCATTGTACTCATAATTTGAAAACCAACCTCTATGAGAGGTCATGTGGAAAGAATGATCTATAAACTAGGACATTAAATTTTCCCAAAATTTAATCCAATTATAGATTTAATTCCCGATCCAACAGTAATGCATGCTCATGTATCTTAACCGTTGAAATTATGAAACTGAGTAAATGCTTTCAAACACTTTAAAACAATTATCTATAATAACATTCATGAGAGAACATAACACCAAAATAAATGAGAGAACAAGAAAGAGATGGAAGAGAGACACAAACAACTTGATAATGGAGTTCACTCAATTTGAGCTACGTCTCTGGGTCCGCTTCTCAACGTTGGACCGCTTTATTGATATCGCCAAGCTTCAATAGCTTTCTTACAATATCCAAGCTTTAATCACTCACAATCTCTCTTTGCAATTTTACAATTTTTGGTGTAATCAACACCTTGTAATTTCTCTCCCAAAAATTCCTCCAAAGAGTATAAAATTTCCTCTCAAAAACACATCCGAATTATTTCTCCACAAAAAATGCATAAAGGCCCTATCACATCACCTTCTTTTATACATAAATTTTGCATATGGGGCTAAAAACCACCATAATAAATAAAATAACAATTTAACCCCCCTCCTTTGGCTTTTATAATTATAAGCTTTACAAAAAAACACTAACCTATTTATATAAAACAATAACTTCCCCATTTAAAAATAAAACATTAAACAACCCCTTAATAAAACATTTGGATTTTTTTTTTTAATCCCTTGTCTTATTATATTCATGGGCTATTTGAGTTTATGGGGTTGAGTTTTAAAAATAAAATAACAATTTAGTGTTATTTTAGGAGGTTTTGTTTTTTTTTCACATGAGTTAATTTTTGTTGATTTTTAGGAGATTTAGATCCCACCAAATCTGATTGGGATCCCACAAAATCCGATGGATTTTTGTGAGATAAAATAATCCTCCACACCCTATTTTCAAAAATAAAGCATGGTACGTGAATTTTGTGAGATTTTTTCCACATCACCTACAACTCCCATGTCACCATCTAGTCAATTGCCATGTCACATGCTAACATCATCATTTTGACTAAAAATTTGACTGGCTCTATTTTCCTCATATAGACTCTGTTTTTGAAACCGAGGATAGTTTCAGAATCAGCACAACAAGCACTACGACTTGGTGTCATTTTTACTTGGATGTGAGACAATCAAATTTCACCTTTATGAATGCTTGATTCGCCTATTTGATCAAACCTTTGATGAAGCATAACTCTTGCATATGACCTCCTTTTGACGCAATTCAGGTTGCGTCGGGATCGTGTCAGCGAGCTCTATCCAATGATGTCAAGTTTGAGAGATTTTGAGACTGTGATATTTTTGAGATTCTTGGATCCTCCTGGATCATTCCTCCCCATTGAGAAGCTTTTGGACCTCCAAAAGGTCTATTTTTATTTACAATTTAAGTGAGGGCATTTTTGCCTCACTTGCCCAGTATCATCTATCCTTCCTTCTTGGAACCTATGCATCTGACTCATCACAACAATAATCAAAATTGCACTGATATTGTTAAGTACATTATCCATATACACATCCATATTCAATGTTTCCACTACCAACCATACACTACTAAGAAGTAGAAGGCTGAATAACAAAACTAAATTTGCAGATGAGAAAAATAATGTACCAACATCATGCTTGTCTTTCATAACTGGAACAACCTCAGGCAATGAAACTTCTTGTGGTATAGACATAAGTGCCAAATTATTGCTTGCATTAACTACCCTTTTCAATTGCCCGATTGTCACAAAAGATCTATTAGTCTTAATTGGATGAGAATGCACAATGTATTCAATTCCTTCCTTAAATAAATGATATTGATTATGTTCCCTGTAGAAGATTGCCTTTCTATCATATAAGTATGGGCTACCCAACACAATGCCACAAATATCAAGTGGAACCACATCAAATTCAACCTCATCTATAAACTTAGATG
The DNA here is from genome assembly GCA_007258455.2 of Sequoia sempervirens. NCBI lineage: Eukaryota > Viridiplantae > Streptophyta > Pinopsida > Cupressales > Cupressaceae > Sequoia > Sequoia sempervirens. The sequence continues at coordinate 46,108 of VDFB02062274.1, read as the reverse complement.
TTATTGCAAATCTCAAATTGCATTGCTTAGTTACTTGCAATCTATTATCATTGCACACCCAACCTAATGGATAAGGTTTCTTATGTGGCTTTGTTTCCAATCCCAATTGTTTAACAACTTCTTCTGAAATTAAATTAACTTGGGACCCACTATCTATCAGTGTATCAATCTTAGTGTTCTTAGAAATCACCCTTATATGAAACAATTCACATCTTTTGTTATCTTCAGGAACAACATGACTTTTAGAAGTAGAAGCACATGAAACATTAGTGACATAATCATTACCAACAAAAGCTTTACCTTTCAAACCAACAACTACTATATTTGTTTCGTCATCAGAATCTGATCCAAGATCCTAAATGACAGTTGCAGCTTTTTGCTTTCCTTTACAATCCTTAAACCACTTTGGCTTCAATTCTGGATGCAATTGCCAACACTTCGCATCTGTGTGCCCATTCTTTTGACAATGTGAACAAGTAGGCTTTTCACCTTCCTCTTTCTTCATGGTGGCTACTTTCTTCTCCTTTCCCTTTTTATTGCCTTCAGTTGGAGGAACAAATTCCTTCTTTGAACTAAAACTTATGTTCCTTCCACCTACTTCAATATGAGTTACTTGTACACACACTTCATCAAAGTTAGATGAATTAAACATCAAGATTGTATGTTTCAAATGTGAATGCAAACCACCTATATACTTTAATAAAGTTTCTTGTGTATAAAGAGGAATTCCAAGAGTGAGTGCTTTCTTTCTAAACACCTGTGTATACTCTTGCACTGTTTGTTCTTTACCCTGTCTCAAATTTTGCCAATCCATAACAGCTTGTTGCATATAACCCAAAGGATAAAATTGTTTCTTTAAAGCAGAAGTAAACTCATACCAAGATGAAATGATTTTACCGTGTGTAGCAAGATCATCTTGAATCTTACTCTCCCACCAAACCAATGCAGTGCCTCCCATTCTAAGAGTAGCTAGCTGTATTTTGGAAGAATCATCCAAGATCTGTTGAACCCTGCAATACACTTCGATCTGCTTAAGCCAATTATCCAATTTTTTGCATCCAATTCACCATTATACATAGGCAACTCAAATTTAACATCCAGTTTTAACAAAGGTGTTTGCACAACTTGTTTCTTTTTAGAAGAGTTAGACAAAGAAGAAGAAGAGATGAAGAAGATGAAGAGGATGGGGATGGAGGTTCAGGAGGGTCACCACCACCTCCTACTCCTTTACCTTTGTCTTCTTTTGAAGTAGTTTCATTTTCCTCCTTCTTTCTGTTCTTGTCTTCCTTTCTCTTCTGTCGTTCTTGCCTCTCTTGGAAAAGAACTTCCACCATAGCTTTCATTTCAAGAAAAGCTTTCTGGAAAGCTTTCTCATCAAGCTCTATAGAACTTTGTTCACCTGCCATCTCTGATCGTGGAAAAGTCCTTCGTTTCCCAATCTATGGGTTGAACTCTGTAAGTGCACCTTCTCCTTGCTTCAATTTCAACCTGGTTAACATTCACCACTTGCAATTTTCCTGTTAAACTGCTCTGATACCAACTTGATCTGTAAACTAGGATGTTAAAGTTTCCCAAAACTTAATCCAATTACAGATTTAATTCCTCGATCCAACAGTAATGCATGATCATGTATCTTAACCGTTGAAATTATGAAACTGAGTAATGCTTTCAAACACTTTAAAACAATTATCTATAATAACATTCATGAGAGAACATAACACCAAAATAAATGAGAGAACAAGAAAGAGATGGAAGAGAGACACAAACAACTTGATAACGGAGTTCACTCAATTTGAGCTACGTCTCCGGGTCCGCTTCTCAACGTTGGACCGCTTTATTGATATCGCCAAGCTTCAATAGCCTTCTTACAATATCCAAGCTTTAATCACTCACAATCTCTCTTTGCAATTTTACAATTTTTGGTGTAATCAACACCTTGTAATTTCTCTCCCAAAAATTCCTCCAAAGAGTATAAAATTTCTCTCAAAAACACATCCGAATTATTTCTCCACAAAAAATGCATAAAGGCCCTATCACATCACCTTCTTTTATACATAAATTTTGCATATGGGGTTAAAAACCACCATAATAAATAAAATAACAATTTAACCCCCCTCCTTTGGCTTTTATAATTATAAGCCTTACAAAAAAACACTAACCCGTTTATATAAAACAATAACTTCCCCATTTAAAAATAAAACATTAAACAACCCCTTAATAAAACATTTGGAATTTGTTTTTTAATCCCTTGTCTTATTATATTCACAGGCTATTTGAGTTTATGGGGTTGAGTTTTAAACATAAAATAACAATTTAGTGTTATTTTAGGAGGTTTTGTTTTTTTTTCACATGAGTTAATTTTCGTTGATTTTTGGGAGATTTGGATCCCACCAAATCCGATGGATTTTTGTGAGATAAAATAATCTTCCACACCTTATTTTCAAAAAGAAAGCATGGTACGTGAATTTTGTGAGATTTTTGCCACATCACCTGCAACTCCCACGTCACCATCTAGTCAATTGCCATGTCACATGCTAACATCATCATTTTGACTAAAACTTTGACTGGCTCTATTTTCCTCATATGGACTCCATTTTCGAAATCGAGGATAGTTCCGGAATCAGCATGACAAGCACTACGACTTGGTGTCATTTTTTCTTGGATGTGAGACAATCAAATTTCACCTTTATGAATGCTTGATTCGCCTGTTTGACCAAACCTTTGAACAAGCATAACTCTTGCATATGACCTCCTTTTGATGCAATTCAGGTTGCGTCGGGATCGTGTCAGCGAGCTCTATCCAATGATGTCAAGTTTGAGAGATTTTGAGACTATGATATTTTTGAGATTCTTGGATCCTCCTAGATCAAAGAAGCACTCAAGTCTATCAACCACACATCTTTTGATGCATGGGTTGTCAAGGCTATGACAAATGCATCTATGTCATCCTAGGAGGATTTGTCAAAGTCAAAATCTAAGAAACTCTATTTTTCCTTCTTCTCTTGCACTATTTTTTGAAATGACAAGATTTTTCACAGTTCCAACACTCAAAGTTTCAACTGTTAGACTTCTCCATTTTGATTCTACTCTCGCTAAAAAAAATATTGGCTCAAAAAACCCTTCAAACCCAACAATAGAATCAAAGTTGGCTAGGCTCTGATACCAAGTGAAAGGAAGTTGGATAAGCGAAAGCAACTTCCTACACCAATCTAAGTAGGAGAGAGATGCAAAAATTTCTTAAACACCTTTAACTGTTATAGATTTAGACATGCATACATATCATAAACAAATAAACAATAAAAATCATAACACAAAATTTTACATGGAGAAAACCGTTTCGAGAGAAAAACCCCACACTCCAAAACACAACTCAATTATATTATTCAGCAACAATAAACAAGTTACAATATAATAATTGTAGAGCTATGCTCTTGCAAGAGTCTTCACACTTCTTCTCAATTCTGGAGTGATTCTGGCAGCATAACGGTACTTCGATAAAACAACATACAACTCCAAAATACAAGTGCTCAATATATATGAGCTTACAATGCATTAATTAGACAATTCTAAATTTGAATGCCAAAGGTTGAAGATACAATAAGGAAACGCAAAAAAACATTACACATGCATAAAAGTAAGTTTCCAATTGTTGCCACATGCAATACTATAATTGTCAATTGTCACTAAACTTGCACATGCAAAAGATGCACTTGCCAAAATATAACTGCACCTCCAAAGCTCACATTCCATGCAAACTCAAAATGAAATAGAAATAATCTTCATGCACAACTCCACCTCTAATTGCAACTTTCCAACTTGACTCCTCTAAAATTATAGAAATTGCAAATTGCAATTCACAAGGAAATCATAAGATAATTATGAAATATAATTTCCATATTAAATAATTAAATGTGCAAAAAAAAATCAAAGATTGAGACACCTTCTTTTTTCCAATACTTATACATGTGAAGGGAGTTCGTTTTGAAGTGAAACAATGGTTCACGAACTGATGTATATACAAAAAATGAATGGTTATAAATGACAACAATGATATCAGAAGGCAACCAGCTAGCTTTGAAATTATGTGACATATTAGGAAGCTATTTTCTAAATTTGATTCATTACATCTTACAATCTCAGACTTGGCACCATCAAACTTAACAAGAGGAATGAAAAATATGAAGAAATCCAGCCTCTATAAAAAATATAAATGACGATGATTAAGTCCACTAAGACTGCCCATGAATAATTCTATATAGAAAATGATAAATAACAATGATGATAAAAGAAGGAATAAGTTATTCACACCATAATAGAGACAAATTTATCATCCATCAAAAATAGATTAACAAATAAAATATTTAATAATATTATTAATATAGTAATTATTAAATATAGTTATTTATTATATAAATATATTATTAACATCAATATAATAATTCACTAATATGTTCATAATATTGCATTATTAACATAAGTTAAATATAAATGATTTTTTAATGAAAAAAATAAATGTTTGGAAAAGGATATGTTTAGGTGTTATTTATATAGATTATTTAATTAGATAAATAAATTAGTTAGTATATAATAATAATATTTAATTTCAATTATTCATAATATACATTTAATTTAACAATTACTACTCATGAAACATGGGTCAATGAGTTTGACTCGAAACTACACGGTTGAATCCTGATAGCAATATCATAATTAAATATATTTTTTAAAACTAAAATAATTATTTATAATTTTTATACATAAATAAATTTCATAAAAAAATTATAAAATATATTTTTCTAAGAAAATAAACTACAAATTATCATTAACCATTTAACTATTAATATAAATATTTTCCTTAATAAATACTCTTTCCTTAATTCTAAGTAGATTAGGTTTTCTTTAGAAGAATTAAATTTTTAGAGTTTTGGCCATGACAAATGGGTGATTAAATATGTTTATGAAAATAAACCACCATGAAATGACTTTTGTGATTTGCTTATTTTCTCATATTTAGAAAGAAATGTAATTGTAAAGATTTTATTGGTTGGAAGATATATATAGAAAGAGAGTACTATTGGATTATAGAAAATGAAGTGATTATAAAATTTTATTAATTGAAAGATTTGATCAGCAGCAATATGTAATAGAGACATTTTTTTATTAATATCTAATAAAAAATTGGTTGTGGTAAGTATGTTTACTCGACCTCCTTTTAGTTTACTCATCCTCTTATTCACACTTACAAATAAAAGTACAATTAAAAACTTCTTACTACATTTTAAGTCAAGCATACCTACAATTTAAAAATGTCCCTAGAATACTAGCACATGGAAGAACTTAATATAATCATTATTGGTTCCAGTAAAATTCACTGTCAGCCGTGGGAAAATTCACTGCAAGGAAAATTAATCGCATTAATATTAAAAAATGGTAATGTGGTTATCCAGTGAATTGCTGATGGTGAATTTTATTTGAGGTGAATTTGTCATGACAGTGAATTTTCCCAAAGTAAATTGTTGACAGTGAATTTTACTGAAACCAGATTTTACAGACTTAACATACAAATATGTCAATGTCTTTGTACTTATAAGCAAATTTAAAGATCCCATTTCTCTAAACTTGCTTGGGAATCAAGAAATGGCTTGCACGTGCTATATTATATATAAATCTACATAGTGACGCATACAAACAAACAATAAAAGGACCCCACATCTCAAAACTTACTTGGGCACCAAGAAACTTGTTGCAAGCTCTAGTATATAAATCTAGATTAGGCGTGGCTACATAGTCTACTGTCATTTGAGTATCCAGTTCTTAAGTTGCCTTCTATTTTCTGCAATTTATTAGATTTTCAGTTGCTTCATCTCTTTTTGCTTTCAGCAGTGAATAGTTTTCACTGTTAATGTACAGTTTAGAATTACTGCTGCTCAGATAGTAGAAGCTTTAATATTAAAATTTAGGCAGAAACTTATACTGTGATCAAACTATGTGAATTGCAAACAGATATATAGATATGTTATGGCTGTGATGACCATTGAAATAATTGTCTGATGATTAACAATTGATCATATTGAAGACAAATTTCGCTCGCCGGTCTGAGGCCATACCTTTCATTTTCTTAAATTCAGTCTCAGTATTTGATTTCATTTTCAAGTTTTTATTTTCCATGCTTGATTAGATCTGTAAATGTATGTACACCATAAACTGTTTTTAATTTTTGTTTTGTATAGAACTGTTTTTTTTGGGTGTGTAAAGGCTTATTTTTAAGCATAATTTGGTTTAAGTGTTAAATGTTAATTTTACTTTATAAAAATAGAATAAATATTTGTCATTTTTGGTATAGTGAACTGTAAAAAATTTATAAATTGTTTGATCATTGAATTGATGATGTTGAATGATGTGGCACCACTTATTCATTTATGTGAGGTCTTTGATGTTGATGATGACATCCAGGAGCATCTATCCTTGTAATAATAATAATAATTATTTTTTATAGTCCACGAATACCAGGCAATCTGTTTTTTGGGTCTACAGACAGCTTACAGTATATATGGGACTCCTCATACTCCCAAAGCTGAGGGAGGCACCTAACTCGTGCTCCACAATATGTATGACAAGGCCTTGACTTCAATGATGTTGAATGACATGTGACAGCACTTATTCATTTATGTGAGGTCCCCAATGTTGATGATGACATCCACCAGCATCTGTCCTTCTATGGCAAGCCCTTGATTTCAATGATGTCGAATGATGTGGCAGCACTTATTCATTTATGTGAGGTCCTCAATGTTGATGATGACATCCAGTAACATTTATCCTTTTATGGCAAGTCCTTGATTTCAATGATGTTGAATGATGTGGCAGCACTTATTCATTTATGTGAGGTCCTCAATGTTGATGATGATATCCAGTAGCATCTATCCTTCTATGGCAAGCCCTCGATTTCAATGATGTTGAATGATGTGACAGCACTTATTCATTTATGTGAGGTCCTCAATGTTCATGTGATGAATTTTCCATGGTGGTGAATTTTTCTTGCGGTGAATTTGTCATGACAGTGAATTTTCCGATGATGAATTACTTGCAGTGAATTTGCCTGACGCCATAGCCTTTGACGTGGCATAAGATTACATATATTTGGGCTTATCTGATGAATTTTCCTTCTATGGCAAGCCCGTGACAGAAGATTACATATGTTTGGGCTTATCTCACTACTTTGAGAGATTGGTTATGTCTATGTAATACTAGGGTAAATGTGGATCAGCTGAAGATTAACAAGGGATTGGAGAAACCTTTTAGCATTCAAGCTCAGCTTAGAGTTACTGTAATTAATCAGGAAAACATGTCTGAAGAAATCAGCAAGAATTATACAAAGGTTCTGTTTTTTTTTGTCACAGTTTGTTATTGGATTATGACACTCTCTCTCTGGTGCGGACTGCTTTACATAGTTGTTTGAGTCCTCTTTTGTTTTGAGGCGTTATAGCTCAAGTTTCAATTGATGTAATCTCTATTATTTTTTAGTTTTTTCTTTTTTCAGACAAGAACTAGTAACTTAGATTTTTAAAGGATTGTTTTTAATTTATTTTTTTTTCAATTAATTTAAATTGTTTGGAGGAGGACAAAGGGGTTCATGTTTACTGTCTATTGAAAATATTAAAAAAGAAAATCACTTTTAAATTGAAGGTGTTATTGAATGGTCAAAATCAGAAATATTTATATTCTAATGAAAAAAAAAATTTAATGTTTTGTTTTTTGGTTTTGGATGTCTATCACTAATATATGTAATTCATATATATAATCATAATGTATTGTATATAATATGGAAAATTTGACCAATAAATTAAAAATAATAAGCATAACATGTATTTTAACAACATGAAAAGGCATAAATGTCATGACCATACTCTACGAGAGATGAAACCCAAGCTTCATACTTGTAGTTAGCAACATGACCATAGCATCATATTTATATATTAAAAGAATTCTTGCTACAATTAGAAACACAATATATTTAGCAATGGCATAGTCTTAAACACAATAGATTTAGCAATGGCATAGTCTTAGGAGAGAGCATTGGATATAGTCTTAGTAGAGAGCATCGGATATTGATAAGAGTCTTTAGGTACTTGTTAGGCACTTCATAGTATTCTATTTGTTACAAGAGAGAGAACTCATAAAACTTGGAGATCTAAAGTTTTATTGACACAAACTGGGTAAGAGATGTGGATAGTAGAAGATGTACCAATGGTTATGATTTTGACTTGCTTGGGGTGCAATTAGTTGGATGAGCAAGTGATAGGCTATGGACATTTTATCCACTACAAAGGCAAAGTACATGATACCTAGCCATGTTTGTAAGAAGGAAATTTGGCTTCATAGATTATGTTTAAATATTGTAATAAATCAGTAAGCACTTTGAATTGACTGTGACAATCAAAGAGTCATTAACTTGGTTAAGAACTTGAATTTCTATGGGTGAATGAAGCTTGTAGATGTTAAGTTTCACTTTGTTCATAAAATGGTGGAGGATGGAAGGGTGATAATTAAATAATTTGACACTTTGGTGAATGTTGTAGATGCATTGATGACGCTTGTAAGCAATGATAGGTTTAGATAGTGTAGTGAATAAATGGGTCTCATGGCTCTTAGCAATTAGATGTTGGTGTTCCTCATTTTCTCTTGCAAGGTGTTTGACAAGTGGGAGATTATTGGGAAAAAGGTGTTTCCCTTAAATGCTCTTTCCTGAATATTCATTGGTTCAAAGTTTGGAGATGAATATGTTTCTTTATGATTATATAATTTTATAGAAGGTTATGATGTCAAGATTCTCCATACTTGTATTGTTTTTTCTCATGTGAAGGCTTGAGTGTGTTGACGTATTATAACCAAATTTGGTACCACAAATACATTGGTTCAAGTTTTGGATGTTGGGTTTTTCCCAAAAAGAGTTTATTGGGTTAATTAATGTGTCATTGTGGCAAATGCTTTTGCATTTGCAATTTTTTTTTCATTTTCTAAATTTGTTAGATCTTGCATGCATGTCTCTCTAATTCAACTAATTCAGTTAATATATAGGAAGTTTTCCATAATCAACTTCATTTAAACTTCTATGCCTATTTTGAGGTAATGTCTTAATACATGTACCTAGCGATAAATGATAGACTATTGTATAAAGTTGGGATCATTCCTTTAGCTTCTTTATTCATTTTCTTAGACATGGCTCTTTACATTTATCCTACCTAGCCATTTATACACAACCTTATGCATTCATCTTATTTGTCTAATTATTGCACTTATCCATGCAACTACCTCCATTTAGCTATTTTCCATCTCAATCTAACTAGTGTTTCATTCTAAGACAAGTCCATAGTTGTAAGTACAATTTTGTAGTTGTGAACTAGTCCCTATTCAATTTAAATTTTAAATTTTAAATTTTTCTAACCCACCCTCCTTGAACCAACAAAACATACTTTTAGCACAATTTGATGTGCAAAAAATTTAAATGCACCTAGTACCTTCATTCTAATCATCTCCCAAAAATATTAAAAGTGCATCAATCTAGAGGATTGGAGTACTCAAATAGTGACTCACTTCAATTTAATGTAACAAAAAAAAGTAAATAATCTACATATTTAGGTGCTTGCCTACTATTTTCTATATTGTTCATTCTCAAAGGGTTGATCAAGATGCATAAGTTGACAATTCAATTGTACAACAACCTAACAAAAGTATTTATCATTACTACCGACCCAAATTTTCTAAAATGGTAAGTATAAGACTATGCATTAGGCACAGTTACAAGATAGGGCCCTACAAATTGCCAAGTTGAATACAAAGCACAAGTACATATCTACAATCACAATTTTATCTCATGCCTATGAACTTATTCCCTATCAAGATAGAGATCTAACACATAATTCTAAATAATTTCATATGATAAAGAAACACTATTTCAAAATCTAACAACAAAATAGATTTTGAAACTTTATTCATTTTTACATTGTTCTTCAACTTGCAAACTAAATATCATTCAATTTTCAATTTTCAAAATACTTCGTCTAGTTTATTATCCCAAATATATATTCATATATTTTCATTAATTCACATACATTTATTTAATTAACTAAATATCATTCCTTTCCTAAGTACATAAAATCTTTCACAAACACAATTAAAAAAATTAACCCATAAATGTTTATATCCTAACAGAATCCACACACTCAAACAATTCAAATATGTAAGAGAATATCCATCTCCAAATTTAATTTATATTCAATGAATTACCAGGCGGATTCTTCACTGGTTGGGAGGTTTTTTATGAGTTGCAGCATTCAAATTTAAATCGATACCACACAAGTCGCTGGATCTTGCATACAGCCCAAATTAGCAGAATGGGTTTTCAATATACTGAGAACATTCTCAGGCTATGGCCTGGCTATTTGGTACCAATCTCTCCAAAGCCATTCACAATCAACAGCCTGCGGATTTATCTGATTACCCGTTCAATCTGGACTTCATCGTAAGAGGATTTGGACATAAACCCTAAAATTAATTCCCAAGATTTACAAAATTTGATAGCATGCAAAGATTAAGCTTGAGGAACCTATTCTCCTAATGGGATTTCAATGGCTTTGAACCTCTGTGTCACCCACTTCCAATCCAGGATTAGTACTTCAGATGAAATCAGAAGATTGTGTAAGCAGAAACGATTGAAAGAGGCATTGCATATTTTGCAGAGTACCAACTACCATAATGTCGGTGTATCTGCATATGTTTCTCTCTTGCAGGGTTGTGCGAACATCAAAGCCCTGCCACAGGGCAAACTAGTCCATGCCCATATCATTCAATCTGGAATTCAATGCGAGGGAACATTTTTTTGGAACAATCTGCTCACCTTGTATGCCAAGTGCGGGAGTTTGGCGGATGGTCGGAGAGTTTTGAACCAAATGCTCAATCCTTGTATGATTTCATGGACTGCTATGATTACAGCTTATACCAGACATGAACATGCTGATGATGCCTTAGCTCTTTTAAAACAAATGAGAAGGACGTGTCTTAAACCCGATCAATTTACCTTTTCTAGCATTCTCCCAGCATGTACGAATTATAGTGTTTTGAAGGAGGTTCATGGAGAGATTGTTAACAGCGGGTTTCAGTCGGATGTGTTTGTTGGAAATGCCCTGGTAGACATGTATGCAAAATGTGGGAGTTTAGAGAATGCACGCTATCTGTTTGACAAAATGCTTCAACGAAATGTTGTGTCATGGAATGCAATGATTGCGGGTTATGTGCATAATGGACACTTTGAGAAAGCTCTGAGGCTCTTTGATGAAATGCCTGAGCGAGACGATGTTTCGTGGACGACGATGATTGCGGGATATGGGCAGAATGGAAATGTTGAACGGGCCTTGGAGGCTTTTAATCGGATGCCTGATAGAAGTTTGGTTTCGTGGAATGCCATGATTACGGTGTATGCACAGAATGGATTTCTGGATGAGGCCATGAAGTTGTTCGGAGTAATTCCAGTTCGAATTGTTGCAGCTTGGAATACTATGATTGCAGGATATGCACAGAACGGGCGTGCGGAAGATGCCCTAAATCTGTTTGACCAAATGCAACTGGAGAGTGTGAAACCAAATGTAATGACATTTTCCAGTGTTCTCCCAGCTTGTGCCAGCTTGACAGCTCTAGAGCGCGGTAAGGAAATACATGAACAGATAGCCAAGAGCAGGTTTCAGTCTAATGTCTTTGTAGCAAGTGCCCTTGTACACATGTACGCGAAATGTGGGAGCATAGAAAATGCGCGCAGTGTGTTTGACAAAATGCGCCAAAGAGATGTGGTCTCCTGGACCGCAATGATTGAAGCATATGCAATGCATGGCTCTGCAAGGGAAGCTCTTGAGCTCTTCAAGCAAATGCAATCCTCTGGTACAAAACCAAATCAGATTACCTTTGTTGGAGTCTTGTCTGCATGCTGTCATGCTGGTTTAGTGGATGAAGCTTGGCATTATTTTAATAGTATGAGTCAATGCTACCATATCATACCTACAATGGAGCACTACGGTTGCATGGTTGATCTTCTTGGTCGTGCTGGGCAGCTGGACAAGGCAGAAGATTTTATCAAAAAAATGCCAATAGAACCTGATGTTACCATATGGAGATGTTTGCTTGGTGCCTGTAAAGCTCATAATAATGTACAGCTTGGAGAGCGTGTGGCAGAACACCTTTTTGAGTTGGACCCTGAAAATGCCTCGCCATTTCTGCAGTTGGCAAACATCTATGCTGCAGTAGGTCGGTGGGATGGTATTCAGAAGGTGCGGAAAATGATGAATGATAGACAGATCAAAAAGATGCCTGGATGTAGTTGGATTGAGGTTGACAAAAGGATTTATTCTTTCGTTGTAGGAGACACTTCACAGTCACAAACAGAAAATATCTGGGAAACTTTGGACAGATTGACTAGGCCAAAAAAATGTATTCTTAACAGAAGATTTGTAACGGATACCATCCAGGAGCACAAGGCTTGAATCCTTTTCAAACTAGAGACAGAAAATGCCAGCTGCATGGGTATCTCACTCATAGCATACTCACTGGGGAATCCAAGGTTCATGATGTGTAAATATGGGGAAAATGGCTTAATTCCTTCCATCGGCATTTTCACCGTTGTCTCTATTCTCTGTAACCACCCCCTTTATCTATGCATACTGTGGTTCAGTTCTTCTCTTGCTTGAAAACAATTTGATCGTACGGTGACTGCCACAAGGTTTATATGTCCCTTTGTAGGAAAGGAATTATTCTAGATATGACAGTTATCTCCAGAAACTCAATGATGAGTTAGAATTTTGAATATATCAGTGATTTCAAGAGAAGCATGGGCTAAACATGTTAAAATTTCGAATTTTGCATCTCCTTCGGCTCTCTATCCAGATGATGGACTGAGATTTGAGTGGAGTGTCTGCAAATTTTTGGCAGCTCTTAGCAAGTTACCCATCCAAAAACTTGCCAAAACTCACAATAGTGGGAAAGACTTGCCCACAGCTGCATAATGACAATCATTTTTCACAATTTTTCTTTCAGCTTTCACTTCTTCAACACATTGACAAAATCATCAAAAACTCCTGAGGTTGAATGTCGATGTGGTCTTGAAGGCCTTAATTTGGGCTTGGTGGCATTGGCTTATTCCCTTGATCCCACCCTGTTTCACAAGAAAGTACACACCAAGGCTACTGCCCCTGAATCCTACTAGGGTCTCTACAACTCGGTCCTACTAGGGGTTCTGCCCTCAAATCCCTGCAAGGGCTGGCCCCTCAATTGGTTTTAAAAAGAAAAAAGAAAATTTGTTTTGGGCCCATGTTTTTCACGAATGAATCTTGTAAAAATGGTAGTATGGATTTGTAATTTATAATCATATGACTTTATAACATGCATTAAACTCATTTTTTGGTCTATAAATGAAGGAAAAATACTTTAAAATGACTTTGCATACATTTTGATTTTGTTATGGTTAATTTTTTCTAGTGTAAGTAGTTATAATTATGTCTAATCTTTTATTTTTATATATGTTTCATGCAAGTTCTATTTGAAGGTCTCTAAACTTAGACCAAGAGATATTGTGGGTTGACATACCAACATAATGATTAAGAAGTGCTAGCTAGATCTATATGTGCAATGAAGGTCAAATAGCTAATAGAATAGTACTACTACTTGTCTCCCATGTTTTCTAGGGCACTCTCCTTAGCACTAGGAACATTACTCTTCTTCACCGCATCCCCATAATACATGTGAAAATTTTCACATCATAGGCCATGGAGATCTTCCAAGCTAATGAGAAATTTCAACATCTTTTAAAGCACCCCAAGCTTCTTGCACTCTATCCTTAGCATTGTCCACTTGATAATTTCCCTCCTCTAAAAGTTGTGAGGGATTAGCCACTCTCTCTCCTTATGTTTCCAAATATCAACCCCATAGTTCAAAAACTTGGCAATCTTAAAATTTGACTTGGATTCAAGACTTGGAAAAAATATGGAAAAATTATTTAACTCCAAAGGACATAAATAAATATACCACACATGCATAAAAATGATATTATAGAGATCATAAGTATTATTTCCTTCATTTATAGATCAAAAAATGAGTTCAATTCACATCATAATAGCATATGATCATAAATTAATATATTTATTAATATTTAACAAATTACATCTATAGAAAACACAATCTAAAGTAATTTAAATATTTACTCTTTAAAACCAAAGCAAGGGTTTGGGAGCAAAGCTCCTAGTAGGGTTGAGGAGCAATGCTCCTCATGAATTATAGGGTTAAGGGGCAAAGCCCTTGCCACTAAATTGAAATTAACGTCTTCAATAATTAAGCCCACATGAAGCTTCATAGTGTTACTTCAAACTTGTTTGATCACTCAAATAAATTTGTAAATGCGTGAAGAAATTACACATGTTGGATTTGCTTAAAAATCTACCAAGAACTCACATTTTTCCATGTCTAATTTTTTTCCCATGGATTTCACATATGGTGAGTTAGGAGGGTAGATTCACCTAAAAATTCACTAGTTAGTGAGTGAGTATTTTGACTTGGTAAATTATTTGCTAGTTGTGTGCACACCCAATGACTTTTTAATCCATTCAACACACTAGCTTCATAAGCCACATAGTCAAGAGACTTAACTATATCCAAGTGTTTCTTGCTCCTAGTTTAGATTCAAGGCTTCTTCCCTTTCTAAATTAGTTGTATATCTTTGTTAGTTTATCTAGCTTTTTTGTTAGACTGTTTCTCTTATTTTCCAATAGCTTCCAATCAACAAGACACACTCTTCTTTTTTGTACTTCTAATAAATTCCTCTAGCTTGACACTATCATCAAGATTCAAAGGCGAGAGGTGGGTAAATAGTTTCCTTTTAGAAACAATGGTTCTTATGCCTCAACTTGTCCTCAAGCTTGTGCTTGGATTTCTTGCTTTGACAGTTGTGTTCTTTGAATCTTATGGCTTTCCTTTTTCAACTGAGTTGATTTTCATATCTTCCTTTTACACTTGTTTATGCTTCTAGGAGCATTTGTGATAAGCATGCAAATATTTATTCTCCTATGGTAGTTTGAACCTTAGATTGTTCTTGATATTCACCTCTCTTAACAATAAAGTAATTTTATTTTCTATAACTCTTGGCAAATAACCTTTCCCTAAATGCTAAGCATTCTTATCCAGTTAGAGATTTTTTGTCTCTCCCTACAATGGAGATATGTTAATTAATGATCTTTTTTTAATAAAAATAAAATAAAATGTAATAATAAGGAAAAATGAAGAGAGATATTTGGGGTGACGGAATTTTGAGGAGACAAAAAAATAAAGTTGTATGGGAATCATGGCAAAAGAAATGTATTCCAACTAGTACAACTCTACTATAGAGGACAAGGCACAAGGTATGGACATCCATCAAAATATAAAGGATGGAGGGATTCGGTTAGAAAGAAACCAAGAAGGGCAATAGAGAAAGGAGAAATTCTAGAGAGAGAGGGAAGAAGGAGGTGAATAGGGAAGCCTATGGTCCTTTTGGGTCTAATTTCTTGTGTATGAAGGGTGTGACAACAACATGAGGTGAGATAAAATCAAACAAAGGAAGCATAACAAATTTCAATGCCTATATCAAACATATATTTAGCATTGTTCCTAAAATTGAAGGGAGACTTCAATAACTACATCAAAAATATCTTCACCATATCAAGTGTTGAGTACACTCATACTCCATGTTACTTTCCTAAAATAGTGTTTAATAATAAATTATTCACTCTCATAGCTGAAAGTAATCAATATAGGTTAGTCATGGGAAACTTGGGTGATATTTTAACTATTATCCATTGCAAATGTGGAATCCTAGGCAAGGCACATGAATTGTTTGATAAAATACCTCATGGAATGTCATGGTAGTAGACTTATGTCAATGTGGTTTGTGAAAAAACCCTCAAAATGTTTAATTAAATTCCAAACAACATCCTACTTAACTATGCTCAAATATTGGGCCTGAGAATAGGGTAGAGATAACCATTCCCAACAAATCATGAGCAAAAAAGGGGTTTTGTCAAATGTTGCAAATAAAAAGAGCCACTTCCTATCATCGTAATCTTCACAAAATGTATGCATAGAATAAAGAAGAGTTTATGTACAAACTCTCTTTTGAATAAGTTCAAATTGTGATATATTATTTTATAGCTTATATAACATAAAATTCTAAATTATCCACTATTGTAGTTGGAATATTATTAATCTAGGTTGATTTATGCCTGTGTGAAATATTGGATATTCAATAAATTGAAAGATGCATTTTCTTGTTCTTAAATTGTGATACAATTTTGTTAGTAAATGCGAGAATGATGTGTTAAGCTTCTTGTAATATCTTGGCCACAATATATAATGATATTAAATGAAATAAAAACCATGCTTTATAAGCATCTGAACGTCAAATATAGAGGTAACTAATATCTAGTAATATGCTCAAGAACTTGAAGCTTAGACTATTTGGCATGCAAAAGAAGTTGGGATTATGAAAAATTCATAAACCAAGAACTTACTATAATCAAGGGTTAATTATTTGCATGTCCATGTGTTTGGACTTTCAAGTAGACAAAGGTGGAAGGTAACATATGATCTTACCTTGAATTTATTATAGTGGGATTTTAAGTGAAATAAGGTGGAAAATATTTTTAGCTATAATCACCTTATGATATGAACCAATAATAATATTTACTTAATATGAGCCTTGGCTTGCGGTTGCATAATGATGTAAGTGATGATGATTTCATTTAGTGGCACTAGAACCACACTTTACCAAACATGTATTTAATGTTACAACTTGGTGCTTTTGGTAATCCACTTTAGACTAGAGGTTAAAGGAATTATATGACTACAAGATGTCTATTTACCTCTTAAGGATAAGAACCTCAATATTGGATCTACCATGCAAATTTTAGGGAAGGGTGTTATAGTTGTATTGGAATGTGATATGATTGCATACTAAACTGAAGATAAATACCACTTAATTTGATGATGTTATTTGTATCCACCTAAAAATGGTCTAGAGAATATAATTAATTAAATATGATTTATTTGATTAATTAATCCTAAATTCATCTACTTAGTAAATAAATAGAAATATTTATTTATATTAAGTTCACTATTAATTCTTTTATTTTATCATATTATTTTCGTCTTAATTAAATAAACAAAATTAAATACTTTGTTTTATTTAATTATTATTATCATTATTATTTCTTCTATACTTTATCTATTAATTCTATCTTAAATTAAATAAACAACTTCAATAAGTTTGTGTTATTTAATTATCTTATCATATTTCCTCTTAATTAAATAAAGATATCCTAAAGATTTATTTAATTATCATATTCCTCTTTATTAAATAAGCAAATATCAAATATTTGTTTTATTTAATTAAATCTTCCTATTTTGCTAAAATTGAATAAATCAAATATATTCAAATAAAGGCATAAAGCAATATTCCTCTATTCACTCACCAATAAAATTAGAATTTTCAAGTCTAATTAATGCAACTGGCATTCACGAGAAAGCCTCAAGGACAAACCTATAGGCAATCCTCTCAATCTTCTTCCTCTGATCTTTCCTATCATCTTGCCTGGTGTTTTCATGGGGAGGGACAATCCCCGTGATCAACTCAAGCTTCTCAATCTCTCACCACTCAAATCCCAGCCATTGTTGTACTGCCTCTGTGCAAATGTACTGCCATAAATCTATATATACAACCTTCTGAAGCATGAAAATGATCCCGAGAATTATCATCCTTTATGCAAACTTACTTTGCAGGAATTAGCACTCAAGCATCTTAAGCATAGCATCATAGCATCACAGCATCGGTAGATTTACAATCACGGTAGCATCATCAGTTTTTACTGTAGCTTCCATTTATCAAATTTCATGTCAGAATAGTTTACAGTAGCTCCATATCATCTAGAAATCATTAGCAATCATTGAATCATGGCATTTAGCATCAATTCCATTCTCTAGATAGGCATTTTAAATAGTTACAGTGCTTACAAATCTGAGAGCCCTTTGTAACTTGATAAATCTTTGGAGATAGGAAACAATGAGAGGCTTTCAAGTTTTTTGTGCTTTAAATTAGTTAATTGTTGTTAAATCTTGATATAATGTTTCATTAAGAAGTGTTTTAGTTGTTTTACTTATTTACTTATTCCACACTTACATTTTGGCGCCCACCGTGGGGCAGAACCCCATGTTTTTAACAAATTGTTCTAAAAAGTTGTCGTACAGGAATTTGGTGTGACTCTTTTAGCGTGATCAGAAGATTCTATAACGCTTCTGCCAGAAACTATAGCGCTTATACCTATTTTAGCACTTCTGAAGAAAACTATAGCACTTTAAAGGAATGTTTTAGCGCTTATGTCAAAAGGCTTCCAGCACAGTCCCTCTGTTCACCTTCAACATTTGTTTTAGTGCTTTCACTGAATTCTATAGCACTTCTGCAGAATATTATAGCGCTTTTGTCACTTTCTATAGCGCATTTGAGCATTTCTATAGCGCTTATGACCTCTGTCATAACACTTCTATGTAATTCATTTTTTGGATCTAACGCGGTTGCGGCCAGTAAACTTCATTTCTTCAGTTGGATTAAAATGAATCAATCTAGGATAGATACTTCCTCAGTTGGTTTAAAAAGGAATCAATCCTAGGATAGTCACATTTTCAATTGGACTAAAATTTATCAATCCAGGGTAGTCACCAAAATTTTCAAATTTGGATTTAAAAATGAACACCATTTCTTTCTGTGAAGCAATATCTTCACTGTAAAGCAACATCTTCACATAGATAGAAAATTTTTGTTTGGGCTCTAAAATTTGAACAAGTGATTTATGTGTTTGTGTGGTGATAGGCATATGCTCTCCCCTTAACTAGGTGATCAAAAATCCAGACTCATCCTTTATTTCATGCATTTTCAAGCTTTGTAAAAACCTTTAGAAGGCATGTCATAGTGGGAAAAAGTACTCACCCTACGGGAACAACCTAAGTGGGTTCAAACCAAAACTAGGTTTTTTCACCCCACTATAAAATTTAAAGCAAATCTAGGGAAACCCACTTTTTCCGAAAGTGTGCAAGATAACCATCCCTAAAATCTTTGTTCTAAAGGTTGAGAGGTCTCCTGAGGGAGTTTATTATTTCCACTTTGAATGGAAACCCTTTCTAAGAACCATATTGTAGTATCCAGTTGAGTCAGTAACCAAACATTGTAATACTCGCAGTGCAAGGGGAGGGAAGAATTTGCCCTCAAGACACTCACCATATAATTGCCAAGGACTATTTGCTCAGGGGATCTTGAGAAATCTAACCTTGAGTATGCACCTGGAAAAGACAAAAACACGGGCACCCTTTAGGGGGTGACACGGTTGTGTGATTCGATGCAATTTTAAGATGTGGGTTGTTGAGTATAACAATGACCTTTTGACTATTAAGAGTGAGTATGTTTGAAATGTTTTATTGTTATCAAACTAGTGAAAATAGGATCATGCGTGGTTCTTTTGAACATACACTATCTGTTTAGATTACAACTCTAAAAACAACTATCTACATTTGATTGCTATGTATTCCAAAATCATTAAAATTCAAATAAAAGATCATCCTAAAAAATACAACAAATTGGACATAATCAAACTGAGAATATATGATTAGAGCTTGGAAAACCACTAAGTTTGTTAGAAAATCTCTTACCAAGAGGATTAGAAAACCCAGGACACCACTTAGTTACAGACACCTTTTGCAAAGAAGACATTTCTTGTATCAAAATAGGAAGATTTTGCTTCATCATAGAACATTCCTCCATAGGTTTCATGATTTCGCCAGGGGTTACACTAATGATTATGTTGTAGAGCCCTTGAATTCACAAGCCTATATTTAGAGAAGCACTCTTTCACAGGAACCTAACCATCGTTAATTTATTCGTCAATCTTCCATTCCACAACCCGACATAGAATACCCCACCAGACCTGATCAAATCTTACAATAGAGAAATCTTTGGAAACATTAAATTTGACATCCAAAATCAAGGAGTTACCACCACACCTTATGACCATTTGGTGACCTACAGATCCCATTCAACAACCAGGCCTTATAGCACCTATCATACAACCTAGCCTTATACACATTGAAAACGGCCAAACCGACATCATCAGTAGCTTGAGAGCATTTATTTTTAAAGAAAACAAAACACCCCATCAATTTCTTACAGCATCCATCATCTAGAACGAAGAAGAAGAAAAGACAAACATAGCAGTAGGAAGACCCATGTTACTACCTCCTGGAAATAGGTAAAGAATGACATTACAATAAGGTATTGAAACCATCATACAAAATACCTTATGACCATTTGGCGACCTACAGCTCCCATTCAATAACCGAGGCTAACCACACCAATATTTCAGCCTAGTAACATACACATTGAAGGCACCCAAACTAACATTATCAGTAGTTTGAGAACATTTATTTTTGAGAAAAATGAAACACCCCATCAATTTCTCACAGCATCCATAGTTTTAGATGAAGAAGAAGAGAAAGAAGACATAGCAGTTGAGAGACCCATATTACCACCCCCTACTTGGCATTAAACAAAACTATAGCGCTTTTGCCATCTGTTTTAGCACTTCTAAGCAATATTACAGCACTTCTGTCAACAGCAAACCAAACTCTGTCGGTAATCAAAAAGTATCATAGTGCTTCAACAGACTGTTCTAGCGCTTCTGCATTATCTTTTAGCACTTATACATCAAAAAATAGCGCTTATGGCATCTATTTCAGTGCTTTTGATTAATTTTATAGCGCTTTGTCATTATCAAACATACTAGTGTCAATTACAGTCATTCTTTTAGTGCTTCTACGCTCTATCTTAGCACTTCTGATTTATTTGACAGCGCTTTTACAAGAAATTTTAGCTCTTCGGCATTATGTTTTAGTGCTTATGCCCTCTATATTAACGCTTCCATAGAACAAAAAAATAGAAAACCTTCCGACACAATTGTCAGATATATTGACATCAGAAACACAGAAGTTTACTAACCAAGGACATTTCATAGAGCGGACAGTATCCTAAAAACCTAAAACAAAGTAGGTTCTTGCAAGTCAAATTGTTTTCAAACATAAACCCAGATCTTGCAAAATACAAAGTGTCAAATTATCAAAACAAATATAGATTGTTGAGTCAAGTTTCCTCATCAGGATTTTAACATCCTACCATCACGAAACAAGAACTCAGTAATCAATTTTTTTTTACTTAGCCTCATCAATAGAATACATCATTCTGTTTGGTTTCGTTAAAAATCAAATTGACACTAATCCCAACACAGAAGATCCAAGTTTAGTGAAAACAACCAAAACTTGTATGCCAATCTTAACAAGGTTACAAAAATAAAAACTCAGAGAAAAGGAAATTGAAAATCCAAACATGACTGAAGAAAATCCCTTTTACCGATTCCAACAAAATAATACCAACGAAATAACTCAAGAGGATATACAACAAGCTCAACAGGATCCAAGTTTTCATAAATTTATGGAAAAGGTTTAAGAACAAGACATGGAGAAATATCTCTTGATGTTAGCAGAGTTAGGCACACAACTACCAAAGGATTTTTACATGAATCGATTGAAGAAAACACCAAGAACAAATGAAACAGAACCACCCAACACACAAGATACAGACCAAGTGGTTGCTTTAACAGCACAAACGCAAACTTTGCAGGAATAGATTCAAAACATGCAAACAGGAACCACAAAAAGATACTTATTAAAGGACATTTTTCCTTACCCTTTTCATCCATGTGTGGATATGATACCTTTCCCTAGACACTGTGAATTCCCTAAATACAATAAATACAATGGTAAATCGGACCCAGTTGACCATGTAAGGGAATTCAGGACAATGAGCCTCGAGTTTTCACAAGAAGATACTTACCTCATGAGGTTATTTCCTAGGAGTTTTGGAGTCCATTGCATGGAGTGGTTCTCTAAGTTACAACCAGGGATTCGATCCTTTGAAGAATTGGTCAACAAATTCATCTCCCAATTCTCCTTCAACATACAACACGATGTAACCATAAAAGATCTGTATAACCTGAAACAAAAAAATGGTGAGACATTCCTATCATTCCTACAACGGTGGAGAAAGTTGTCCGCTAGATATCCTCGATCTATACCTGAAGAGGAGAAGATTGAATTATTTATAGAAAACTTAAATGATCAAATGAGTTATAGACTCGAATTGCAATGTTCCCCAACATTTGAAAAAGTAATCGAAAATGGGCTTAAAATCAAAGAATCCCTAGTCAAACGAGGAGTGATTAAACACTACAATGATACACCAAACAACACAAATCACTATGGAAACAACGACAAACCAAAATTTTGGCAAAAAATGGAAATACTAGAAGCAATGAGGCTACAACTGACAATACAAAACCAGTATTCAATTTGACAGCAACAACTATCAAAACAAACCAAAATGAAAACCAAAACAACAACACCAACAATGGGGAATCTCGACCATCATATCAAAGACAATCCAATCGACAGAGATTTACCCCATTAGGACAAACTTTGGAATCGGCAATGAGAGAGCTCATTGCAAACAAACTTATCACTCTACTAGAAGCTCAAAATTGGGAGCCGAAGGTAAAACCATCATGGTGGAACGATGCCAATTATTGCAACTTTCATAAGAATAAGGGACATAAAACAATTGACTGTATGCAATTGAAACACTTGATAATGGACTTAATTGAGGCAAAGAAGGTGTTTGTTGAAGGGCATCAAACAAACAACGATCACAATGCATTTACTAATCCATTATCTAACTACGAAAAAGGGAAGTCTTCTTCAAGTGGTAAGGGAAAAAGCATAAACTATGTCTATGACACCACCATTCTTTTCCTTTCTGAGGTTGAGAAAAAGGATGACACAAACATCAATGACATTGAATCCTTGAATATAATACCAAGTACAAACACGTCGGACAATCAAATCAATATCCTAAAGATCAAGGAAACACAAGACCACCAACAAGCCAACGTAACGACACAGGGGCAGTCCAAAGTGATACTAAAAGGAGTCTCGTCTAAAAATACTGCTCCCCCATTTGATCAATACAACATCGTGGACCAATTACAAAAGATACCTGCACAAATATCCATTTTGGAACTTCTCAAAATTTCACCATCACACAAAGAAATTCTGGAACAAGCTCTAGTAGCTACAACCATGCCCAATAATTTGGATGTTTGTCAATTCCAAGCTATGGTGGGACATCTTACCACACCTCATTTTCTATCGTTCTCCGAACAAGATGATGTGCCATTAAATCACCCACACAATGCAGCCCTGCACATAGAAGTTCTAATCCATAAACACCGCGTCAAGCGTGTCTTAATAGATGGCGGAGTGGGATTAAATATTTGTACTTTGAAACTAATTCATGCACTAAGCTATTCTAACAACACCATTGATGCCAAAAGAAAGATAACAATAAAGGCATATGATGAAGAAGAAAGATCTTCCAAGGGGCTGATTGTACTTCCAATTCAAGTAGGGCCGATTGTCAAAAATATCGTTTGTCAAGTGTTAGATAAGGACCTCACATATAACATACTCTTGGGTCATCCATGGATCCATGAAATGCAAGCGGTACCCTCAACATACCATCAATGTTTGAAATTTCCAGTCAACGGATAGGTCACAATATCAGCTGACAACAATAATCCACAGAATTGCAACATACTAAAATAAAATCAAGACACTTTGATACCCCATAATAGGGAAGCTAGCACATCTACTTCATCTAGTGATGAAATAAAAACCAATTTCATATCTAAATGGGTTGAGAAGAAAGATCGGGTAACAGAAACAACAGTTGCGGAAACAACTTTTTCAAACACTGAAGGTACTATGAATGAGTTATCACAATAATTTGCAAACAAGATCCAGTTGAAGGACAAAGGCTTAGGAGAATATTTTATTGAACAATCTTTGTGCCTATCACAATTACAACCATCACCAAAATCATATGGACAGCCCATATCAAATACACCAGGATCATCACAACCAGTCACAGCTCTTGATGAAAGATTTGTTAAAGTAGGTACCCTCGAAGATGAGTCAGAAGACAAAGTCATTCTCAATTGGCTATACAAGGATGAAGAAGCCTCAACATCAGCGAGTATTAGCATCAAAATAGATCAGTATGGAAAAGGGAAGGCTATCTTGGAAAAAATGGGCTATGAAGGCCAAGGACCAATTGGAAAGAGAAAGGATGGTATTACTATTCAACCTCTAACATTGCAGCCTAAAGACAAAACAAGACTAGGATATATAAGGGAATCAAAGGAAGAGGTAACTCAGAAAGTGGTAGAAAGGATTCCACAAATAAGAGATGGTTCTGACAAGGATTCCAACGAATATGAATGGGATCATTTATCTGCTACATCATTTACTAACAAAAAAATTGATGTCATTCAAACATATACACCCTTACGAGAGGAGGGACAAAGTTCAGGGAATAGACCATTTATTATGGGATCCACAAATATTGACGACTCAAGTGAGGACGATCAGACATCGAATGAGACGGATGACTTGGAGGTGAGTACTATCATAGACCTTGACCTTCCTACCAAAAAATTTGACGACCTACCTTTAGAACACTCACAGCTGTCGACCTTACTCAAACAAATGACTTATTACCCTTAAGACATCCTGAACTTATTGACTAGGGACCCACAGAACCTATTCATTTACCAGTCTTTTCAAATGATAATGTCATCATAAACTATCTTTGTAGTGACAAATTGGGTACAAGTTTTATCCATAACACTCATAACAACACTTCACAAAAGGAGGGTGCCAAATCTTCCAGTTGCAAAAATGACAATAGGAAAAATAAAGCTAATGGTGAAAACCTTTATGAGGCAGCATTAGATTTTGAAAAAGAAAAAATTAAGAACGTATCCAACAGTGAAAACCTTTCTGATGCGCTGAAGGATGGAAGATTTGACACTCTCCCAGAGCATTACCATGACAGATCATCAATATTGGTAGAACCGACACAGTCTATAAATCTGGGAACAACTGAAAAGGCAAAGATCCTACATTTGGCAGAATCCATGACAGAACATGAGAAACTGGAATTCACCAAATTCTTTGAGGAGCGACACATCAATTTTGCATGGTCTTATTCTGATATGCTAGGATTGAATCCAGATCTCCTCATGCATCATCTGTCACTACCAAAAGGAATCAAACCAGTCAAACAAAAATTGAGAAAGATGCATCCTCACATCGCCCTGATGGTTAAAGTTGAGTTAAAAAAATTATTGGATGCAAGATTTATCAGGTCCATAGATTATACATAATGGATCTCAAATATTGTGCTAGTATCAAAACCTGATAATAGCATCAGAATCTGCACGGATTTCAGAGATTTAAACAAAGCATGCCCAAAGGATGATTTTCCTTTACCCAACATTGACATAATTGTTGATCTAACAGCGGGACACGCCATGTTATCTATAATGGATGGCTTCTCAGGGTATATTTAAATAAAAATATCACCTGAAGATTAGGAAAAGACAACATTCACTTGTCCTTGGGGTACATTTTGTTGGAATTTCATGCCCTTCGGGTTGAAAAATGCAGGTGCGACATATCGACGGGCGATGACCACTATTTTCTACGACATGATGCATACTTTCATGGAGGATTATGTGGATGAAATCTTAGAAAAATCATATACCAGGGAAGGACATCTGGAAATCCTTGATAAAATATTCACTAGACTGAAGAAGTTCAACGTCAGGTTGAACCTAAGGAAATGTGTGTTCAGGGTAACATGATCAGCAAAACTCCTTGGTTACATAGTATCAGAAAAAGGTATTGAAGTATATCCAACTAAGGTTAAAGCAATAATGGAGATGTCGCCACCTAAAAATATCAGTCAATTACAGTCCCTACAAGGCAGGTTACAATCCATCAGGAGATTTATCTCCCAACTGGCAGACAAAAGTCACCCATTTAATCATCTACTTCATAAGAATGTTTCATTCAAGTGGGATCATGACTGTGAAACAACTTTTAACTAGATAAAGTAGTATCTGGTGTCACCTCCAATACTCATGCCACCTGCAGCAGACAAACCATTATTACTATACATCGCAACAACTGACATATATTTAGGAGCTCTATTGGCACAAGAGGATTCTGAAGGAAAAGAACAAGCTATATACTACATCAGCAGGTCTCTCAACGGATATGAAATAAACTACATATTCATAGAGAAATATTTTTTGGCAGTAGTATTTACAACCCAGCAGTTGTGACACTACATGTTGACTCATACAATCAGGCTCATAGCTAAAATAGACCCATTGAAATATCTACTCAGTAAAGCTGCTCTAACAGGGAGACTGGAAAAATGGTCATGATCTTGAGTGAGTTTGACATCCAATATGTCGATAGGAGGGCCATAAAAGGATAGGTAATAGCGGATCAACTGGTTGAAGCTCCATTACAAGATCAGCATCCAATGAATATTGAATTCCCAAATGTGGACATCCTAAATATTACAACACAACAATGGAGGCTCTATTTTGAAGGATCATATACACAAAAAGGATCTGGTGTAGGAATTCTATTTACCACACCTCAAGGACACACCATACCAAGATCCTATAGATTAATGTTTCCATGTACCAACAATGTGACTAAGTACGAAGCATTGATTATCGGCATCAAAGTAGCTATTGAATAGAAAATCACAGAAATGAAAGTATATGGGGACTCACAACTTGTCATCTATCAAGTAAATGACGAGTATTAGACCAAGGATGAGAAGCTCATGCCATATAAGCAAATGATAGATGATCTTAAAAATTACTTCATAGATATCAAGTTTGAGCAAATACCAAGGACAGATAACAAATTTGTGGATGCCATGGCAACAATTGCTTCCCTTTTGCAATTACTAGAAAAACAAGGTCATTATGAGTTTATCATGGAACAAGTATCTAACCCTGCATACGATAATCCTAATTCACAGACCATATGCCAAATAACCGACACTCAAACCTCACAATATGGAGAGATCTACACTTACCTCAAAGATAATATTCTTCCTTCTGATCTCTCTAGAAACCAAAAGCGTAACTTTATCCATCAATCCGCGAGACATACATTGATAGATGACATCCTATACCGTCAAAGTCTAGATGGTACTCTTCTTCAGTGTCTAGAACATCATGAATCTAAAACATCCTTACGAGAGGTCCATGAAGGTATTTTTGGTACCCATTCAAGTGGGCTAATCCTAGCTAAGAAACTCCTCCGTTTAGGGTATTAATGGTCGAATGTGGAGGAGTCCTATCAATATGTTAAAAATTGTCAGAAATGTCAAATTCGTGGTAATCTAATTCATGTGCCAGCACAAGAGTTACATCCCTTCACATCAACATGGCCCTTTTGTAGTGGGGACTAGATCTGGTAGGAAAAATAAATTCATCTTCATTCAATGGACACAAGTTCATCATCATAGCAACAAAATATTTTACAGAGTGGATAGAAGCAGTTCCTTTAACAACTGTCACTGGAAAACAGATCTCATCTTTCATACTCAACTATCTCATTTGTCGGTACAGGGTACCCTAATCCATTGTCATAGACAATGGTAGGCCTTTTAAAAATTAGGACGTTCAGGAATTATGTGAACAATTCCATATCCAACATCATTTCTCAACACCTTATTATCCACATGGAAATGGCCAAGCAGAGGCCTCGAACAAGACAATTCTAGAAATACTAAATAAAATGGTAAAAGATGTTGGGCGTGATTGGCATGTTCAGCTAAATCCTGCACTATGAGCCTACAGAACCAGCAAATTAGAACACCAATAGGAGCTACACCATATGCCTTGGTGTATGGATCAGAGGCCATCCTACCCATTGAGGTAGAAATACCATCACTTTGTGTCTCACTGAAGGGTATCATTACAAATGAGGATTATAGAGTCTCTCGACTACAAGAACTAGAATTACTAGATGAACGTTGTCAGCAAGCTGCCAATCATTTAAAGGCCTACTAGCAAAGAATGTCAAGGAGTTACAATCACAAGGTAAAACCTAGAGCCTTTCAAGTGGGAGACTTGGTCCTAAAGGAAAACCCTAGGAATTAGTAGGATAGAGAAAAGAAAGGGAAATTTGAACCTAACTGGCTAGGTCCCTTTGTAATCATATTAGTGTATGGATCAGGAGCATATCAATTGTCTACACCAGAAGGGGATCTATTTGATGAACCTATCAATAGTATCCAGCTCAAAAAGTTCTATACCTGAATCAGCTAGTGCATGAATTAGCTTTTGAAAATGGTTACCTTGATGAAAACCTGGCAAACAGGCATCCTGGTAACAAAAAAATACAAAAATACAAAAAAATAAAAATGACTGAAAAGTGCAATAAAAACATCTAGTGAAAACCTGGAAACAAGCACTATTTGTGATTCAAATCAGCTCCCCCATCTATTTGGACATGTCATAGTCATTACTTTCACCATCATTTTTTTTACATCCATTATCATATCATATCACGTGGTCGTGTCTCACCCTAGCCTGGGGACAACATTTGAACCTCATTGGGGGCAATAACATCGAGCTAAACCAAATAGAAAAATAGCGGAAAAAAGAAGAAGTGAAAACAAAAATCAAAACACAACACAACAAGGAACAACAATCATCATTGGAAACAAATCAAACATCCATTTCACATCAGAGAATCCAAAAACACGTCAAAAAGGTCAATATCAAAAATCCAAAAACATGAGTATGTGTCAATCGAACTACGTGGTCTCTGTGTGTATAACATAGGTAGGGCTAATCTTTGATCAACCCCCAAGGCCCCTAGGATAGGTCTTTAGGTTAGGTCTTTGCTCAAAATCACAAAAATTACAAAAACATCATAAAATCAGGATGGATGATCTAATCTGAATAATGATTGAAATACTTTAAGCAAATGTGAGATATGTTGTACTTTGATCATTGTTATCATTTATTTGGACCAACTCGATGATGTATTGAACTAGAGAAGCTAGGAAGAAGAATAGTATTTTCTTTGTTTGTTGTTTGTGAGTTAATCATCATTACTGTGTGAATTGTCACGAGACGTGCTCTACAAAGTATCACTGATGACATTCCAATTCACATAGGAAAGTGGTTAATCCTTGTCTTTTTACACAAGAAATGCTTAGGTCATCTCGATTTAATTATACCTCGATGCTTGTGTTCGCTTGCACTATCAAAAAATCATGAAAGTAGTACTCAGGTCATTATTGGTTTACATTATACCATTGATGCTTGTACTCACTTTCAACATTTTAAAGCTCCATGATGATACAAAGCACGATAAAAAGGACTGTTAAAATGCCTATGTTTACATGTATATTTGCATGGTAGAATAGAATGCATTCATGATAGAATTACATCTATAGAGTATTTATTACAAAATTGGTGAATCATTCAAGAAAATGTTATCTTTTCTCATTAATGGATTGAGTGTACTTGACGTTAACAAAAACATCATCATTATAATATAGCTGCATAATCACCTCAATGCATACATTAAAAGCATTTAATTATCATATCATCTTTATTATTTACAACATATAGTTTACATTCAACATGACATTTCTAAAAAATGTGCATCACATCATAAAATTGCATTAGAAAACTATCAAAAAAAAATCATTAGGTAGTTTCATCTTTGTTTATCTATTCATTATTTTTCCAATATCATATCGTTCAAATATCTTCATTCATTATGATCATCATTCATCCATCACATCATAAACCTGCAATTTGAATCATAAGGAATATAAAGTGCACATATCCCATTTACATCAACATCATTTAGACATTAAAAACATAATATCCATCATCATACATATAGATACATTATCATATAGCTACACATCATCCTTCATCTATTTCATACATATGTTCATTACATACATCATATAAATAAAATTACATCCATACATCATGCATCCAACAACATCATCATCATAGATAGAACATCATAAATCATTAACATATCATCAGGATTATAAGTTGCATCCATAACATCATAATAGGGTCATCACATGATAGATATAGAACATAGAAAATAAATGCATCCATCATAGAATCATATAGAACACATAATGCATTGATAAAATCCATTGCATATCATATAGATCAAAATCACAATGTCAAGTATACAATGATGTCTAAAATGAAGAGAGATATAACATCAAAAATGGTTGTATATCAATATTGAAGTATACATCATATCTCAAAAGCAACAGGGACAATAATCATGTGCTGCTAGCTCTAGAAGGTGTAGGCATCGCAGGACCAGGCCCTCCACCACCACCGGATGTACCAGGATCTCTAGGATCTCTCTAGAGAGGTTGTGTCTCACCTGCACTCATGGTCCTAGAATGGGTCCTACCAGATCGAGACTGCCTGAAACTCACTCTCTGCTCAGAAGGGACGGCATCATAATATTTACTCCTGTAGTACTCCACCTCCCCACCAATACGAGCAACCTCTCTCATATAATCTGCTAAGGAGGTATCATCTGCCAACCATTGTAATCTCTCAGTTGTAGCCTGAGCACCTTCTACTATAAACCTGGCGGCATCTCTCTCAGTTGTCAAAGACACAATCTGAGCCTGTGTTCCCTGTTTTCTACCTAGCAACATCCCTCTTGGCTATCAATGTTGCAATTTGTGCCCGTGTCATGGCTAACTGAGCTTGCACTGATGCTAAAGCCTCTGCATGTGACTGGGCATGTGCCTACATCTAAGCCTAAGTCTACTCTAGTAATCCCTATGCTTAAACAAGCTGCTCCTTAGGAGTCTCTAATTGCACTTGTAAGGTCGCGATCTGCAACTCATCTGCAACATCTCTCACCGCCTGCCTCTTACAAGGCACGGTATGCTCAGGAAAATCTAAGGTAGGACCCGACCCACTTGCAACATCTACACTGTTGAAATCATAGTCGTCCCCACTACTCTCATCTCCATTATCTCTCTCATCTCCGCTATCCTACTCCTCTCCAACATCCTCCTCACCCACATCCTCAGCAACATAAACATCCTCCTCAACAACCATACCAACATCAACATCTGCCTCAGCCTCAACCTCCTCTCTCCTCTGCCTACAACCACGTGCAATGACAACATCCTCCTCTGTCGTTAATGGAGCAAGCTCATCAGGAATAGTAAGACGTGGAAAGGGATGTAAGGCCAGAAACTCAACATAATCAATTGTAATTGGTAGCTCAACAATATCAAGACGGATATCCCACTCAAACAGCTGCAAGGCCTGAAACTCTTGGACAGCAGTATCGTATGAAAATCCAGGCCCCCAATCTAAAGAATCTAACTGCCGATAGTTGTAATGAGCAACACCCTGGGGCATACTCTGAACCATCCCATACTGTCTATACACCCGTCTGATAAAAACTCTCTCCACTACCCAACGAGTCCAACTAATCAATATCATTAACTGACAGAGAAATGGTAATTGAATAGCATCATCGTCCCAATGATCACAATCTAAGTACAGATGCCATGTCACAGACTCTATGTCATCGATCACTCTCCTCCAATACTCTAACTTACCCAGTCTAGACTGAGTAAGGCGACTAGCATATCTGAACACATAGGGTCTCATACGAGGTCTCTGTCTAACTAGCACCAAACGCATAACAACTATGTGCTCCCATGCTCACACCTGAAGCAAAGTAACACCGACTGACAAACTCTGACCACTAAGATATACAGTTGAATGCAAATCATGATATAAGTGGGCAAGCATGCACATGCCCCAAGAAAATCTAGTGACATGAACAACCATACTCTCCAAAACTCGACCCCAACCAACAGAGAATCCCTTAGACCTACGATCAGGACTAAGGAATCCTCTGATAAAACCAGCAAGCACTGTGGGAAAAGTGGCGTATGCATTGACCATCTCACGCCATGGAATCCACTCTCCAGCAATCTGAGCATCCTGAAACACTCTACAGAGGGCATCAGTCCCACCCTGCTCTATAGAATCATAAATAACAACATCTCCAACAATGGGAAGCTGCAAAATCTGCCAGACATCCTCTAGGGTGACTGTCATCTCACCGGTAGGAAGGTGAAAGGTGTTGTGCTCGCTATGCTACCTCTCGACTAGCGCTGTCAATAGACCCCGATTAATCCTAATCTGGGGCATGTATAAAAGAGGAGATAATCTGCAACGTGAAATAATCGCCATGTCAGGCTGCGCCAACTGAGGTATCAAGTCAAATGTCCACAGGAATCGTTCTCGAACCTGAAGGTTCTCCAATAGCTCCTATCATCAGGAAATTTTCAAAATTAAATTTTTTGTCGAATCATTAAACACCAATAATTCTATCAAAACTAATTCGCTATTGGTGAGACTTTTGAACAAATCTCGTGAGCAAGCATCATTGAACCTCACCTATCATGAGGTCAAATAATCAAGCATCATTGAACCTCACCTATCATGAGGGAAAATCATCAAGCATCATTGAACCTCACCTATCATGAGGTCAATAATCAAAGCATCAAATCAACCTCGCTTATCATGAGGTACGTCCATCAAACTATAATTATTCCTTGCCTATCATGAGGACAATTATCATCAATCAAACATCAAACCTTGCCTATCATGAGGTCGAACATCACAATTTGATCAAGATAATCAATCAAATCAAACCAATGGATGACACAATCAAAAATTGACAAAATCAAGGACAAATTTGACAAACTTCATCAAACCAACATGGAAGTGCTAAAATAGACATTCAAAGCGCTAAATTATGACATGTGCCATTTCATTAGTCAAAAGTGCTATTACAGGCGATCAAAGTGTTATTTTACCAAAAGCGCTATTTTATTGGGTCAATGCGCTAAAACATTGGGTTAAAGAGCTACAACAGACATCAGATGCGCTAAAGTTTCTATCCAAAGCGCTAATTCTTATCATCTAAGCACTAAAACTTTCAAAGTGCTAAAAAACCTAACGAAAGCGCTACAACGGACATTGAAAGCGCTAAAAGAATTCAAAAATTAAAAAACTAAAAAACACACGAAAAAGAAGGAAATACACGAAAAATGAGGGGATAAAGGGTACATACCAAAGGTCCATAAGCGGCTGGGCGTTGATGACAATGCACACGCTCGAACCGGTGGGTATGGTACAGAATCAACATTTTAGCTCCAAGTTGCTCAATATCTCACTCTCATAAGTTTTCAAAATGTCAAATGCACAAATGAAGTTGAAAGGGACTTTTTTTTAACTTTTATAGGTTATTGAAAAATGATTTTTGGGATTGATTTAATTTTTTTTCAAAGGAAATTAATTTCAAACTTTATCTAGGGGCTATTTCTACATCAATTATCGGGAGATAAATTATTTCATCACTAAATCTTCATCGAATCATCATCAAATCGCAGAAAATCAAAAAAAAAAATTGCAAAATCATCAAAAATTCCAAAAAAATCAAAAAATCATTAATTTATCTCCCGAGGGGCATATATCCATCATCAACTAAAATCAATGTCTGGGGCATACTAATTTTTTTTCCTTCAATACTAGCAGCAACAGCATAAAATTTTCTTTGAAGCAATGCATAAACACATCACTTCAAAGAGGGGAAAAATGTATACACCTAAAAATGGTGCGGAGAATATAATTAATTAAATATGATTTATTTGATTAATTAATCCTAAATTCATCTACTTAGTAAATAAATAGAAATATTTATTTATATTAAGTTCACTATTAATTCTTCTATTTTATCATATTATTTTCCTCTTAATTAAATAAACAAAATTAAATACTTTGTTTTATTTAATTATTATTATCATTATTATTTCTTCTATACTTTATCTATTAATTTTATCTTAAATTAAATATACAACTTCAATAAGTTTGTGTTATTTAATTATCTTATCATATTTCCTCTTAATTAAATAAAGATATCCTAAAGATTTATTTAATTATCATATTCCTCTTTATTAAATAAGCAAATATCAAATATTTGTTTTATTAATTAAATCTTCCTATTTTGCTAAAATTGAATAAATCAAATATATTCAAATAAAGGCATAAATCAATATTCCTCTATTCACTCACCAATATAATTAGATTTTTCAAATCTAATTAATGCAACTGGCATTCACGGGAAAACCTCGAGGACAAACCTACAGGCAATCCTCTCAATCTTCTTCCTCTGATCTTTCCTATCATCTTACCTAGTGTTTTCATGGGGAGGGACAATCCCCATGATCAGCTTAAGCTTCTCAATCTCTCACCACTCAATTCTCCAAATTGAATCCTAGCCATTGTCATACTGCCTCTATGCAAATGTACTACCATAAATCTATATATATAGCGTTCTGAAGCATGAAAATGATTTCGAGAATTATCATCCTTTATGCAAACTTACTCTGCAGGAATTAGCACTCAAGCATCTTAAGCATAGCATCAGTATTTTTAGCAATAGTATCATAGCATCACAACATCTGTAGATTTAGAATCACGGTAGCATCATTAGTTTTTACTGTAGCTTCCATTTATCAAATTTCATGTCAAAATATTTTATAGTAGCTCCATATCATCTAGAAATCATTAGCAATCATTGAATCATGGCATTTAGCATCAATTCCATTCTCTAGATAGGCATTTTAAACAGTTACGATGCTTACAAATCTGAGTCCTCTGTAACTTGATAAATCTTTGGAGATAGGAGACAATGAGACGCTTTCAAGTTTTATGTGCTTTAAATTAGTTAATTGTTGTTAAATCTTGATATAATGTTTCATTAAGAAGTGTTTTAGTTGTTTTGCTTATTTACTTATTCCACACTTACATTATTGATATTGAATCAAGAGATAAAGCATCTTTGATCATACCATATAACATATATTGATATATTACCACTAGCCATTAAGGTCATATTTAATACAAATGGCAAGTGTGAGTACTATCTAGACTATGATCTAGACTATCATAAAATTATTGGGTTGCATCGTATGGTAATTGAAACCAAAATTTTAAGAATATTACTAATTATAATATTATTGAGAGTACATCTTTGCATATTCATGTAATGAACATAGTGTTACCAATTGTCTCCAAAATGAATTAGGTATTAATCATGGTTAAAACGAGTTTGTAAGTATTGTTGTGAGCCTATGAAGTTTTAAATAATTTTTATTTCATCTTTTTTATTCATGTTGTGTTCTATCAAGAAGGATGTTATAAGAAAAAATAGTTATAATCGATATCATTGAATAACATTACAGTAGGACATTACTTAGAGCCATATCAAGGTTTTGCATAATTATCACATTGTGAAGATATTTTGACTACTATTGTTTTTTGTTTGTATATGACTAGACTTATTTATGTCGATTATGATGTTATGCATTTCAAAAATGTCAGTAAGTATTGGAATGGAATTGGGTGACAATTGAACTTGACTTTTATTTCATAAATTAGATATAAAGTGAAAATTGGGATCAATTGAATTGAATGTAAATCTTGAATTCAACCATGTATCCTATTAGTGTTAGCTGGGATGATTTATAATTGTCTAATATGTTTACATTAATAAATATAATATTTTATATCTAGTGATAAATTTGAAAGCGGTTGTAAACAACTAATGTAATTTAGTTATCCTAGTAGATCAATGCAAATACTTAAATTGGTGATTACTTTTGCTTTGTAAGTATTGTGAATTATATGATATTGGTCACAATATGAATATGTGAACAAAGAGAATTACATGTTGGTAGGTAATCAACCTAGCCTCCATATTAATGAGATGAACTAGTAAGGGTTATAACATGTCTATGCTAAATTCCGAACCATAATGGTGGAGAGGTCTAAACTTGAGACTTTTTGTTCTTAGGTAGAAGTCCTTTAGTATAGGTTTTCTATATTTGGGAACTTAGTTGGGTTCCCTTTCCTAGTATTAAGAATTATCAATTGATGGGAATCCTTAGGAATCATTAAAAGGAACCTTATTGGGATATGCAATAGTAATCAATGAAACTCTATGAGTTATGGCCTTGGTTTAGAGTGAGTATTGGTAAATGGTTGTTTGTTACATTATTTGGTTTTAATCCTTTTTATAGCATTCTTTATATTTCACTTCTATAAGGAAAGTTTTTAGAGTGGTTACGAAATCCTAAGTGTAAGAATTTTATGTGTTTGATCCTTGAGAGATTAAGGTGTGGATAACTACATGGGGATTTGATCCCATTTGAAATTGGGTAAATAGGTAGTCTCTGGGAAAAAGGATGCCATTGTGACCTAAGTTTGAAGGGAGGGGTTTAGGGAATAGCTCCAAGTCTTTGGTTTATTCCAAAACTTGATCAGCCTTCCCTCTTTAGTATGTTCAACTTGAGGCTAAAAGTTACATTAAATAGCTTGGAACTCACCTTTCTAATTAAGATGCCCCCACTAGCCAATGAAATACAATCCATCACCATCAATCTTATCTACTTGGGGTTTGTGGTGTTTTTATTTCCAAAATCTACTTCAATCTCAAATAAAATCTTAAGTTATTGTATTCATGGTTTGTCTCTTATGTGACCATATGAGAATGCCTTTATAATTTTCTAAACTCAAATCAGTAGATTTTTGTGTATTGAATACTATGGCATTGTGTTTGAGCTTTGTGATAATTATATGAAGGTATAGTTAGACTCAAGACACTAGTGAGGTCTATTATTCAAAGAAATAAAGGCGTGATAAGCTTTTCCATGACATGGCTCTAAAGGAAACATTCAAACTTTGTTTCCAATGTTGATGATAAATTGAGTCATTATATCTAGATGGTGTGAAAAAATAAAAAATGTTATGGATGATTTTCAAAAATGTTGCAGTTGATATTTGAGCCCCCACAGCTCTTAGTGATCCTCTACAACCAAAATGCCTATCACGCATGAGAGAACAAAGCAATGATTATGCTATGCAACCTTGAGAAGAAAGAGATTAATCCACACAAATATCACACAAGCATATGATATTCCTTCTATATTGATTGATTGTAAATACAATAATATGAATACATGTGAATTAATGATAGCAATGTGTAAATAATGCTTATAAAAGCATAAAAAAGAAAACCCTACATGAGGATTTCATTAGATTATGACAAGTGTCTTTATCTCATACAATGACATAACTTGACCTATATTTAGTCTAATCTAATAATACGAAAGAACTCTTAATTTTAGCTTAAGTAATTAAAGTAATAAGGGAATTAATAATTAATTAATGATTAATTAATTATCAAGTGATTATCTTAATTACTCCAACACCCCACTTAAGATTAACTTAGGGGGGAGCTAAAAAATATCAATGAAGAATGCAATGATAGATGCATGGATGGGTCCCAGATACAAGTCCTAATGAGGTACCCATGTACAAACAAATTAATCTCTCATAACCAGAGAAAAAGAGAAAACCACATGGGAAAAAGCTCCTCTCCAAAAGAGAGAAAATTAAAAAATCTACACTAGTGAAAGAAGGATAGAAGGAGGACTCAATGTGACCCCCCAAGGAATTCTTCTATCACACAAGTACAATAGATGTCCCCTAGTAGGAGAGAAAAAATGAGGATATGAATCCCCCCATAAAGAAAGAGCTCATGTGTCAATGATGAACACTTAAGGGAAAAATATGATCTATTACCTGCAAACAACATTTCTCCCCTTAGGAAGAAATAGATCCACTGGTGATTGGAGAAGCCAATCCAAAAATATGGTTGAATCAAGAATCCAAATCCAAATGATTTGTGCCTCTAAAAACTACTCAGGTGTCCACATGTCAGAAAGCGATGATGTCAATCCATAAACCTATGAAGATTTATGTAAAACAAGCTCCAAAGACAATGAAGATGATGGTGGGCTAACAATGATGATGTGGTTTTCAACAAAGATGAGATGAATTTCCTCAAAATAATCCTCCAAATCTAAAATATAGCACTCTGCAAACAAGGATGATACATCTGCAAGATACAAATCCCAAGTAGTTGTGTCTAGAAGATGTATGTCCTATTGCATTGAATCAATAGTGGCCAAGGATGTGGTGATGTCAAATTGATCAGGAACAACAGAAGATGATGTTGTAGTCTTGATCTAAAGAGTGGGAACATGAAGATAAGTCTTTGAACCATCAAAACATGCAAGACCTGTGATATACTCAAGCTCCTCTAAAGTATCATCATCAAATGGTATGGAATCCGCATCTACAAGAGGGATGAGACAATTCTGCAATAGGATCCTCTGGGTATGGAAAGATATTAATATCTACATGGATCTCCCAAAGTCAAGTCCAAAGTGTGTGGGGACAATCAATGTTTGATACAACACACATAGTTTGATGATCAATACTATAACACATAACCCCTACAATATGATATCAGATGATACCCCAAGGGGATCCCACAATACTGGTTTACAATTCTAATGAGGTAGGAAAATTGCAACTTTTCTCATGGGTCAATGCCCTCCTTCCTTCACCATTTGCTGATATCTTCTTCCAAAAACTCTTGGTGCCTCAACCTTCTTCACTTTTCAACAATTAACTTTCATAACTCTTCCTCTCCCACACTGGACAAAAGATCATATTTTTTATTTGTCTTTTTCTGCCAGAAATGAAGCACCCAATTCACCAAGCTCCCACATCGAAGAGAAAATGGATCTCCTAGTTTGGGCCCAGGAAAAGAACATAAAAGGTTTTTTTAATTAATATTAAATCTGCCTCTTCAAGTTAATCTCCAATGTTGACATCGTTTTGGATTTGATTAAAATATCTCCCAGTTTGAATGCCAAGTGGGCATATAGATGACTCTAAAAAAATTGAATGCCAGTACACCAGAAAACCAAAAACTTAAAACAAAACCAAAAAATAAAAATTGATGTGAATTGCAAGGATACCCAAATGCTCTGGAATCAATCACACCGAGTACGAAAATGTTCCATGAGTGAGAGCTCAAGAACATTTGGGCAAGTCTGGAATTGGAATTCCAAACTTCTCCAAATTTGAAGTGCTAACCCATGAAGCTTCATCTGTTGCTTGATTCTTCCAGTGAACCAAATACTCCCAATAGTCTTTCCTCCTTGTTCATTTGGCAATCTATAAATCAATGACTTGATCCATTCTTTCAAACTCCTTCTCCGAAAATTGATGCATCCACTCTTGCACATCTGACAAATTTGAAGATAAACTATGTTGTTCACTTGATTCACATTTATGATATTTATACAAATCTGCAACATTAAATATTGGAGAGATATCAACACCAACTAGAAGCTCAATCTCATATGCATGTGATGAGAACTTTTGCAGAACCTTGCACAATTCAATCTTCTTCCATTTTAACTTATTGTATGTTCCCTGTGGGAACCTCTCTTTCCTCAAATGTGTCATCACCAAGTCACCAATCTGAAACTCTTGCACTCTTCTATGCTTATCAACATACTCTTTGTATTTATTAGCGCTCTTCTCCAACTTCTCTTTCACCTCCTTATGCAAATCATGTATGTACTCAACAAAATCCTCTACTACAACACTTTTCCTATTCAAATTTGCACTTTCTCTCAACTCATCAACACCTCTTGGACTGTACCCATACACAATTTGAAACAAACTCCTTCCTGCACTTCAATTAATTGAATTATTATAAGCAAACTCAGCTTGTGCCAATGTCAAATCCCACTGACTTGGTTTATCCCTGACCAAACACCTCAATAAATTACCCAAGCTTTGATTCACAACTTCAGTTTGGCCATCTGTTTGAGGATGGTAGGTTGAGCTAAAAACCAATTGTGTTCCCATTCTCTTCCAAAAATTACGTCAAAAATGACCAACAAAATTTGTGTCTCAGTCTGAAATAATACTTTTTGGCAATCCATGTAACCAAACTATTTCTTTGAAAAACAAATTAGCTATGTGGGAAGCATCACTACACTTCTTACATGGTATAAAATGAGCCATTTTTGAGAATCTATTCACTACAAGAAAAATCAAATCATTACCTCTTTGTATTCATGGAAAACCCAAAACAAAATCCATGCCAATGCATTCCCATGGTCTCTCCAGTATTGGCAATGGTTGATATAACCCTGTATTTTTCTTCACCCCTTTTGCATATTGACACACTTTGCAACCTTGCACCATTCTTTTTACATTTGCACTCATTCCAGGCCAAAAATAACTCTCATTTAGTTGCGTCGAAGTCTTGTCAACTATCCACCCAAACCTCCACTATGTTTCTCTTTCAACAAATTTTCCTTTAAACAACAAATTTTCTTGAAAAAAATACTCCAACCATGGAGTTCTATCCACTCCCATTGGATTCTTACACACTGCCCAAACGTCTTTAAAATCAACATCTTCCTCATACAACTCTCCCATTGAATCAAAACCAGCAACACTTACTCTCATTTCATTCAACAACAAGCACCTTCTACTTAATGCATCAGTAACTCTATTTGATTTTCCACTTCTATGTTTCAATACAAAAGAATAACTTTGAAGAAATTCAACCCACTTCACATGCTTTTGGCTAAGCTTACCTTGAATTTTTATATATTGCAATGCATGATGATCAATATACAAAACACGATATACAAAGAGAAATCCTTTGAAAGAAAGTAATGCCACCACTTCTTAAGAGCTTGCACAATTGCATAAAACTCTTGATCATACATGAAATATTTCCTCTTTGCTTCATTTAACTTCTCGTTGAAATATGTTATTAGTCTTCCCTCTTGACTCAAAACTCCTCCAATCATTGTCCCACTTGCATCACAATCAAATTGGAACACTTTACAAAATCTGGAAGTACTAACATAGGCTACTCTGTCACTTTTTCCTTCAAAATATTAAAACCCCTCTTTATTGCAACTGTCCAAACAATTTTTTTTCTATTACCCTTAATTGTCTACATAATTGGTGTACATATCCCACTGAAATTTGTGATGAACTTTCTATAAAAACTTGCTAATCCATGGAAGCTTCTTGCTTCAAACATACTCTTTGGTGAAGGCCAATCTACAATCGCTTTTACCTTCTTCAGACCCATTTTCAGACCACTACCAAAAACCTAGATATACTAGCTCATCTTTCATGAAGTTGCACTTTTTCACATTCACTAACAATTTCTCTTCTTTTAGTCTTTGCAAAACTGCCCTAACATGCTACAAATGTTCTTCCTTTGTCTTACTAAAAATCAAAATATCATCCAAATATACTATGACAAACTTACCAAGGTATGGTTTCAACACTTCGTTCATCAATCTCATGAAGGTACTTTAGCACATTTTTCAAGCCAAACAACATCACCATCCATTCATACAATCCATCCTTTGTTTTGAAAGTGGTTTTCCACTCATCCCCTTCTCTCATGCAAATTTGATGGTACCCACTCTTCAAATCAATTTTGGTAAAATACTTAGCCCCACTTAAACAATCCATCATATCATCCATTTGTGGAAAAGGAAACTGATACTTGATAGTTATCTTATTTATTGCTCTTGAATCAGCACACATTCGACAATCCCCATCTTTCTTTGGTGCCAACACTGCTAGAACAACACACACTCAAACTTTCTCTAATCAGCCCCTTGTCAAGCAACTCTTGCACTTGCCTATTTATTTCTTCATTCTCTTTTGGTGACATTCAGTATGGTACCTTGTTTGGTAAACTTGCACCAAGAATCAAATATATGCAATGACTAATGCTTCTCATGAGTGGCAATCCATTAGGCAACTCCTCCATCAAAATTTATGCATACTCATCCAAAATCTCTTGAATTTCCTTTGGTATTTCATCCTCATTCTTCGTTGCCCCAACTGTTGCAATGGAAACTAAAGCAAAACATGCTTTCTCCTTTTTGAATTCTTTCAACAACAAAAAAATCCAGAAACTAAGTATACCTTTGGTTTTTCTTCATCTTCTCCTTCTATGTTCTTCAATGGGTTTAGAATGTACTCTTTTCCATCTTTCTTGATTGCATAGGTATTCAATTAACCATCATGAACAGGTTGTCTAGCAAATTTCCATGGTCTACCCAAGAG
The DNA here is from genome assembly GCA_007258455.2 of Sequoia sempervirens. NCBI lineage: Eukaryota > Viridiplantae > Streptophyta > Pinopsida > Cupressales > Cupressaceae > Sequoia > Sequoia sempervirens. The sequence continues at coordinate 3,875 of VDFB02062274.1, read as the reverse complement.
AATATGATAAGCATCCATTGGCATAATGTCACACATAACTTCATGCCCTTGTAATTTCCAATTTGAAAACTTACCAAACATTGTTCCTGCACCACCAATTGATGCTCTTTTGTAACCATGAAACTCGGTAAGGATTGGGATGTTTTATCTTCTTCAACTTCAACTTCTCTACCATCTCCTTGGATACAATGTTATCCGTACTACCACTGTCCACTATCACTTTGCACCACTTTCCACTCACCTTGCACCTTGTTTGAAACAAATTCCTCTTTTGTATTGGTTTCAATTTCTCCTTTTCCATATTCAACAAGACTCTTCTCAACATCAAAGATTCTCCATCCTTGAGCTCTTCTCCATGCTTATTTGAAGTTTCTTTTTCACTTTTAGCATGTGTTACATGCACTCTTTCCTCTTTTCCCTTTCCTACATCTTGTTTGATTTGTAGACATTCAAATGCCCGATGGCCCACTTCTCCACATTGAAAACATGTGAAGTTGAAACCTCTTCTATCTCTTCCAAATGACCCTCTTCCACGAGAGTAGTCTCCTCTTCCTCTAGGAAAATATCCTCTTCCCTTGCCTTCTTTCATACTTACACTTGACATGCTTGCTTCCTCCTGCTTGTTTTGGAAGCCTCTTCCATTGTTCGATGGTCCTCTTCCACGCAAAAATCTACCTCTATCCTGAGAGTTATTTTGTTGCTTCCTATTGAGTTTTTCTTCTACTTTCAAGGCATATTGATATGCCTCCTACATGCTATGCATATTAACCAAACTAATTTCATCTTGGATATATATGCGCAAACCATTTAAATATCTTGAAACTTGCTCCATATCATCTTCTTCAAGACCAGTTGTGTATGCTTAATTGGTAAAACTCTTCAGTAAACTCCTCAACATTGCTCTCCTTTTGCTTTAAATTTTGAAGTTTTCTAAACAAATTAATTTGGTAGTTTGTTGGTAGAAACTTGGATTTTATTTTTGTCACCATTCAATCCCACGATTTTATTTTTTCCTTTCCCTTTCATTGCTTGTCTTCTTGCAAGTGATCCCGCCATAGGGATGTGTGCCCCTTCAACTTGGTGCAAGCATATTTCACCTTCTAATCTTCTTCAGTATTGTCATATTCAAAATATTTATCCATTTCACCAATCCAATCCAACAACTCTTTTACATTTAACCTACCTTTGTAATTTGGAGGATCAAATCGTGGCCTGAAGCTTATTTTCATGATGGCTTTAATAAATCATTCCTCCTAGATTAAGACCCAACTGGTTCATTTCCTCTTTTCCTTCAACAATATGCTCGTCTTCATCATCACTTATATCCACTGTAGAGACTCCTCTTCTATGTGCCATTTCTAGTGCCTCCATTCGTGCTTTGAGATCTCTAAGTGCCTCCATTGTGCAATTTCTTATTAATTCCGCAATTTTAAGCTCCATGCCTTTGGGTGCTCTACCTTCTATACACCATTTCACTTCCTCTGAAAATTTTCTTTTCTTCACTTCCCAAAACGATCAAACTTTGCTCTGATACCAATTCATGCATATCAAAAATCCGAGTCTTACTAGACTAGGATTAAATGCAGCAACCCATACAGATAGAGATTTTCATAATGATTTTAATTGCACAAATCAAATATGAATTCACATTGATTTTTTAAGATGTTATTGTTCATTCTACATATAGCAATGGTTTAAACATTGGCTGCAAAACTCTTATTTGTTTCCCTATTCAAAGCATTCAATTGACTCCACCATATGCCTCCAACATTGTCTAGTATTCCACGCCCATGTTTGTCAAACATGTGATTAAATTCTCAGCCAAGGAAAAGGTCGATGCCCCGCTTAACTCCACCTTCAATGTCCTTCTCTTTGCCTGCTTGCCACGCCTTCATCAAGGTGTCAATTAGCCAAATTTTCACCTCTGCTCATGGTTCAATGCCCTCCTTCATTCACCGTTTGTTGTTGTCTTCTTCTCAAAACTCTTGGTGCCTCAACCTTCTTCACTTTTCAGCAATTAACTTCCATGACTCTTCCTCTCCCACGTTGGACAACAAATCAGATTTTTTATTTGTCTTTTTCTGTGAGAAATGAAGCACCCAATTCACCAAACTCCCACACTGAAGAGAAAATGGATCGCCTAGTTTGGGCCTGAGAAAATAACATAAAAGGGTTTTTTTTAATTAATATTAAATTTTCCTCTTCAAGTTAATCTCCAACGTTGACATTGTTTTGGATTTGAAGTCATATAGATTACTCAAACAAAATTGAATGGTAGCATAGCAAAAAACCAAAAACTTAAAACAAAACAAAAATAATAAAAATTGATTTGAATGGTTAGGATACCCGGATGCTCCAGCATCAAGTGGGATGCCTTATTTCCAATATAATACCATTTAAAAAAAATAAATTAAATAATTAAATAATAAAAATTCTAGAGAGACACCTTAATTCCCAAAGGTGATTTTGAAACCACTATTTTTATCTCTTAAAGAAAATTTGAAAACTTTGAAATCCTTTGTTGAGAATCACAAAAAATTAATTCCCAAGAAGTGATTGGTTTCAAAAACATCAATCTCTATAAAGAGGATGTTTCATCTTAATACTCAAAAAATAGGGTTTACCAATTCCTTTATACACAAATAGTTATAAAACTGTTTGTTCTCTTGAAGATCCAGTTTCAAAACCATCAATCCAGCAAGAGGGTCCTTCTAGCTCTATTTCAAGTCAGAATGGTGATGTTACACATCATGGCCGCCAACTTTCACCTCCTCATCACAACTATAAATATGGAAGTGAGGCTTTCAATTCCCCCTCCTCCTACAAGACAAAGATCCAGGTCCCCTCCTCCTATTACAAAGGATTTGGGAAACTCTGATCGAGTGATTGCCTTAGTCAATCAATTTGAAGCTTTGCCACAAGAAGAGGATCTCTCTATCTCTTCTTTACCATGAATTACAAAATTATGTCATGTAATGTAAGAGGGTTGTCTCTCCCTCATCATAAATATGGTTTAAGGGATGTTATTGGGAAGTGGAAACTGAATATTGTCTTTTTTCAGGAGGTTAAACTCATTGGTATTTGTCTTGCTTCTTCTCTATATGACATATGGAGAGAGGCTTCCTTTCTTTATACATCACATAGAGATGGAAGGGGGCGGCGGGGGGGGAGGGTTGTGATTGGATTCGCTCCTTGGGTCCTTAAGTTCGTTATTGATAAAGGTGAGGACCCTTGTCATAGTTGTGTGTGGGCCCTAACCTTTATCAATGACCAACCTATTGGCTTTCGCTCAGTTTATGCTGCAAACTCTACTAAAGAGAGAGAAAAATTGTGGGACTAGATGACTAATAACATCCCTAATGTTGATTGGGTTATAGGAGATGATTTCAATATGGTAGAACATCATAATGACTGTAGTTGGATCAGCCATATCAAGTTGAATAAGGAATAATTTGGCAAGTGGTTGTTATGTCGCAATACATTAGGTTTTGTTGATCCAATTCATAACAAAAGGGGTAGTCATGATAGTATTTGGTTCACCTGGTCTAATTGTAGATTTGGGGAGGATAGGAAGTTGAGTAGACTTGACTGGTTTTATATCTCTCCAAATATTTTTGTGGTTCAAGACCCTTCAAGTTTGGTGGTCAGGGTTGACTATTCTACTACGCTTTCTGACCATTATCCTATCATCTGCTCTATATCTAGAGTTGATAATAGTAATGTGGACTACGAGTTACCATATAAGCTTAATGTTTCACATTTAAAAAATCCTTCTTCTGTGGGATTGTTGGTGGGCCTTTGGAACTCTTTCCCTAAACCAAACGAAGGGGAATCTTATAGACTATGATGGCATAAGGCTATTTCTAAATGTGTTG